>BQNB010151305.1:0-15918 GCA_026074375.1 Tanacetum coccineum
GCATGGTTAAAGATAGGAAAGAGCAATCTTCTTCTGGACTTACAAAAGATGCAGAAGAATCCTATTTTTCACATCTCAGTAGACATTCTTCGAAACACCAACTTATTTAGAGCATTCACCGCATCGGCTAATGTTCCTTCCATCTATATTAAGCAATTCTGGAATACTATGTCTTATGATGAACAGACAGGGATTTACAGCTGTCAACTTGATGAAAATTGGTTTTCTTTGAGTGTTGATCTTCTTTATAAGGCCCTAGAGATTACCCCTGTCGATCCAGCTCACCTATTTGTGTCACCTCCTGCTGGTGAAGCGGTTATGGATTTTGTGAATGAACTAGGGTATCCTAAACCAATTCACTTTGTTTCCAAGATGCGTATGAACAATTTACACTAGCCGTGGAGAGCTATCCTATCCTTGATTAACCAGTGTTTAACCGGCAAGACGTCTGGCAGTGACAAACCCAGACACCCTGTTCTGCAAATGTTATGGGGTATCGTCACAAGAACAAATGTTGACCATGTGGAACTTTTATGGGAAGAATTTGTTCAAGGTATCCAGACTTTCTTTTCTCACAAGGACAGTACCAAGAAGACAACTCCTCACGTCATTCCTTACTGCCGGTTCACCAACCTGATAATTTACTATTTGGGGAGCAGACACAATATTCACAGAAGACCTGAGTCTGCGGTTCAAATTACGGATGATGACTTTCCTCTTGGGAATCTCAAGTTCATCCCCAAAGGTGAAAAGGATGAAGTGTTTGGAATGCCTATTCCCAAACACCTGATTACTAAAGCTATCCAACAGTCATCTTACTATCAGCAATATCTGGATATGGTTGCTCGAAAACCCAATCCTAAGGAAGGAGGAAAGAAGAAGACAGTTTTTGATGTTGAGAAACCCAAAAAGCCAATAACAGTGAAACAAACAAAGCCTACACCAATCGTTACAGCAAAAACCATAACTACATCAACAACCCTTGCACTACCACCGCCTCTACCAACACATAGCTCAACTGATCCTGAGTTGGCTACTCGGGTTTATGCATTAGAAAAGAGGAATGCAGAATTGGAGCAAGTATTCACGATCCAGAACAAGACTACCAAAAATCTTACCTCCAGGATCTTTATGTTGGAGCATCGGGATCTGGAGTTCAAGATCGACAATTATGTTCGTGAGACCGTGAAAGAAAATGTGCAAATTGCTCTTCGAGCTCCACGGCTTCAAAGCTTCAGAGATATGTCTGAGATTGAAATGAAGGAAATCCTCCATCAGCGAATGTTTGAAAGTGGCTCTTACAAGACTCACTCGGAACATGCAGATCTCTATGACGCTCTTGATCGTTCCATGGCTCGTGACAACATGGATGAATTTCTTGCTGAAAAGGCCAAGTCTCGAAAGAGACATCGTGACGATCAAGATCCTCCTCAACCTCCTCCTAAAGAGTCTGATCAGAGTAAAAAGAAAAGGCATGATACTGATGCCTGTGCTTCAAGACAACATCCTCCTCAGACGTCTTCGGCCTAGAAAACCACTGACACTAGGGACACTCCTTCAAGCTCATCCAAACAAATGTCCACTCCTCATTCTGAACAGCCAACCGATGATCCTCTAACACCTGATGATGTGAATATTTCAGATTCAGAGGACACCGAGTCTGCACATCTTCCCAAGATCACAACTAAAGCAGACTGGTTCAAGCCTGTACTTGAAGAAGATACACCGGCTTCACCTGAACCGGACTGGGTTATTCCTCTGAATGACATACCTGAAGATGAGTATAACTGGGCCGATGCTTTAACCAAGACAACTAAAGATCCAGATGAAAACAAGCTTCTTAGTAAAACTGGAGATATGGGCTCGTTCATCAAATGGTATTGTTGTTGATCCCAAATGAATAGATCTTTCTCTCCTTAGCTTGTATATAAGGATTAGTAACCTTGGATAAATCTAAAATAACTAAGACAGAAACTTTGTAAGATATATCAAATACTATGCGGAATCTAGTATTTGATCAATAAGAAGAATAACAATGAAACAGTAATGAATGAACACACAATGAACAAAACAGTTAACCAAACTTTCAGCTTTAATATAAAATGAACACTCTTGATAGTGTTAGGGTTACAAATAACCTTAAAGTTATAAACTATGAAATCTATGTGTATTATGTAACTGATTATTCTAACTATGCCCTAGGATCTCCTTTTATACACCAAGGAACCCTACTGGGCTTACAACGCATTTTCTACTCATACATATCTTTTCCTAAGTTATCATGATTTTCTAAGTAGATTACTTATACGTATCTTATACAAAAATATCTTATACTCATCACAAAAGTAATCTTTATCCCTTCTCTAATAAGTCTTTGATCTCTTCTCTGTAAGCATAAACTCTTCAGCAGTTGTAATCTTTCAGTAGTTGTAACTTTGTACCAGCAGCATTAATTCTGAACAAGCAGTAGTATCTTATACACCAGCAGCACTAACTGAGTACAAGCAGCATTAACTACTTAGAATATTTTCTTCATTCTTCACCAGCAGTACTAAGTTACACTAGCAGTATTAACTTTATACTAGCAGTACCAATATATACTAACAGTAGTAACTGTGAGCTAGCAGTACTAACTTTAATACTAGCAGCACTAACTACTTAGCATATATTTCAATAAGACCACTAACAGTACTAACATTGTACTGACAATATAAACTTTTCACTAGCAGTCTTAACTACTTAGAGTATTTGTTTAACAACAGTAACATTCACCTGAGCAGCAGTAATTCCAAACAGCATCTTGAAGCTTTTAATCCCAACAAGTGCAGACGAATTAGAAAGAAGAAGCTCACCAAAGCAGATTTGGAAGGGCCAGCTTTCATAATAGTCAAACCATTCCACAACAACAGCATTTCCCTTCAATTCCATATGGGAGAGTGCCACCAGTTACTTACTGACAAGATTGACTTGATGAATCCTTAGGGTCATCGGATTGTACCTAACGTAACCAAGCTGTTACCTTTAGGAGGTCTACCGGGTCAAGTAACCATTCAACCTTGCTTCTTCTTCAACAAAGACCTAGATTATCTCGTATCAGGTGACAAGGAACGAGGGAATGCTTTATCAATATCCAAGCTTAAAGTTGCTCGCTACCTAGACTTTGTGCTCGAAGAATTGGTTATGTCACTGTGGATTGAAAGTGAACGTGTATATGATATTAGTGCAGCCTATGGTATCACACATTGGTGGTTTAAGAGGAAAGAATTCTACATCCAAAGACACAGTGCCCTCTCTGATCGTCGTGCAGTCAGATCTCACATGCAGATTCTCAGTGTAATCAGTCTCAAGACATATGAAAGATACAACTATACCTATCTAAAAGAGATTGTCCTTCGCAGAGCTAACTACAAGGAGTACAAGATCTCGGAGGCAGACTTCAAAAATCTGCATCCAAATGACTTCGAAGATTTGTATTTACTTTATCTTCAAGGCAAACTCAACCACCTCTCTGGTGCAGACAAAGTTCATCTCTACAATGCTGTCAATCTATGGATAAGAAACATCGCCATCAGAAAATGTATGGAAGATTTGCAGCTTGCGATTGAGAGTTATCAAACAAAACTCAATCTCACTCAACAAGATTAGGATGTACCAGACTTTCTCTTCAAAGAGGATTACACCATCGTCAGCAAGCCGAGGGCTGTAATCTATAGAGACAGATCTGATCAGAAGAGGATGATGCGACTGAATGAGGTGCACAAGTTTAGTGATGGTACGTTAACAAGAATTCTGGATAAGCTAGATCATATGGTTAAAGACTTCAAGTTGTTCGAGTATAATCGGGGCATGGAGAATAGGATTTGGTCAGAGGATGACAAAAGGAGGAGCGAAGAGTTTATTGAGGAGATCGAGAGAAGGCTTAAGATCAGGAGAATTTTCAGGAATCTAAAAAGCTTTGTGAGTGGAAGGATAAGAGATATTGACTACAGACTCATCTCAAGAACGGAATGATCTTCTCTTTTCGGTACTCAGGTCTTCATCATCTTGAATTGTATAATATATCTTGTACATTATAAAGTAGTGTATCTTTAGGTGTTATGTGTCATGTATAAATTTTTCATGAGTTTCTCGGTAAACTCAAAATCTTTCAAAATTTTATATACATGTCACTAACATATACCCTCATAATTTGAGGGGGAGCATTAACATGTTCCGTTATCGGCTTGTACATAATTGGCAGTTTTCTCCCAAAATTTTCTAACATATTTGAATCATTTGATATCCAAAATGTCAAAGGATTTGAAATTTTTGATAAGGGGAGAAAAACTGATTAAAATACGTTAACTGATAAAAATGTGATTAATAGACTCATTAGTATACTCCAGTCTCCATGTGCTAAACAATTTTGATTATCGGTGCACATGTTGAGGGGGAGCGTTTCTGAAAAATAAAAACAATCAGGGTACTAAAAGCTTTGATATTTATATCACAAGTACCTGATTGAGTTTCTTCAATTGGTTTTACGGCAAGATGAACTGTACCAAAAAACTGACCATGTATTTACTTTTATCGAAGTTATAAGGATGGTAAGGTTAAGTACTCGTTCCCATGATCCTGCCAGAACCGGGGGATCTACCCAGGGACAATCCACTAGTTAGTGTATAAGTCCTTAGGTATGATAAAAAGGAGTAAATGTGAGAATAAGGGAATAGTGTCGACTGAGATGGAGCTAGTACTGGAACAAACCCAACAAGGTACTAGTCATGAAGTCTCAGTAAGCACTGAAGGGGTTGAAGAATTAAAAAGAATTATACGGATAAAGGGTGTAAAGAAAGAATCCCTCCATACACTTAGTTAGAAACTGGATCAATACATCTGCTGTCAAAATCACAATGATGATTGCTGGCATTGAAGAAAGTCGTCATGGACCCAGTGATGCATTGCACAACCCTCCCTAGCCACTCAGAATCTCTCAAAAGATTTCTGTTTCATTTATCACGGAGACTAAACACGTTATCTATTGACTTTCTCACTCCGAGTGAGTCGGTATTGAAAAGGTAGCAATCAGCTCCAGCCTCCGATCACTAAACCAAAATGCACTATTGAGTCTAGAGCCAAGAGATCATCATAAATCTCACTAGGACACTAATCCAATGTACTTGTTCTTCACACACCATGAAAACAAGGAATATATATTAAGAGTCCTACGCATTATCCTTGTGATTTTGCCAGAACATCCGAGTGATACATATGTATTCACAATGAAGATGGAAATCCTGCTAAAGTCAACATCAAACAAGCTCTTGGTAGGTGATTTGTGAGATCCTAAATGGATCAAGCTTGTGTCAACCGGAAAGAAACGATGGTGCGATTCCACAATAATCAAAACTTGTTCCAGTATACGAATTGACGGTTAATGAACTTTGACAAAAACTTAAAACTTTCGAGATGTTACAAAAACTATTTTACTAGTAACACATCGATTGACTCTTCAAATCAGTTTTCTCTTTATTGCTAACTATTTTATTACAGGTTCAAATAAAGATGGAAATGGTGTCATCATGTTTTTGCAGAGACAAGTTCATAGCCGCATGCTTACACATGACCAACTCATTCAAAGACATCGTGAAAGCTCAAGCATATGTTTCTAAGCTTTCGCAACTCTGATATTACACGTCCTTCTTGAAGTGACCAAAAGTTAAAGTAAAAGAAATTCAAGAACAAATAATACTCAAGCTTTCACAATCAAGATAGGTATAAGCATATCGGTCCGTAAGACACAAACCACTAGACGATAAAAGACCAAACACAAGCCTCAAGTTAAAGATCACTACACCAATGTACAAGATATCATATGAAGAATCAAAGACTTTGAACTATACACAAGATCAATCTGAAGACTGCAAAGCTTAAGATTAGTATTCTCTGGGGTGACCTCCCTAAGGGGGAGATTGTTAGATATTAGAAAAAGACTCGGTCACCCCGTGTATTTTACTGTTTATTGTAGCTCGTAGTTAAACGTATGACTTTCGGTATTGGGCCGGGTAATAATACATGGTTTTTGTAAGAACTATAAATACCTATTCCATCCCATGGAAGATGTGGCTAGTCATTTTATTTCACTTTTACTTTCTCTCTCTAGAAAGTTTTCTCTTCCTAGTTTTACATCTTTCCCCACCCCTCTTCCCCCTCTTTCCCCGTTTCCCTACCTCCCCCTGCCCTGGGGCGTTCCTCCCCCCTCTACCCCCCCCCCCCCCTACCCCCCCCCCCCCCCCCCCCCCCCTCCCTGAGGCAGCAGAGTGTTGTACGTTCCCTCCTTCCCCCCCTCCCCCCCCCACCTGTCCCCCCCCTCTCCCCCCCCCCTTTCTTTCCCTTCCCCTTCCCCCCCCCCCCTTTTCCCCCTGGGTGCCCCCCCCCCCCCCCCCTCCCCCCCTTCCCCCCCCTCTAGAACTAGGCTAACCCTAAGAATCATCGTGGTGTTATGATATATGATAACCAACAATAGACATTATGTTTTGTTGATAGACATTACTCATGTTGAATACTTAGGATTTGTATTTGTAATTTTGTGTACCTACTTGTTTTTACTCTTTATCTACCTGGTGAGTAATGTCAAACGAAGGCTAGCTTGATATCAAAAGGTGTTTAACTTCTATAGTTGTATGTTTGTGTTGTCTTGGTATTTTTAGTTTAAGTATCGATGGAATGAGTGGCAGAGTACAGTTCTACATGAGTGTTACTTAGTTTTATGGTTCAAATATTTCCTATCTAAGCAAGGCATTTAGGTTCAATGTGTATGATAATGAGGAGGGTTAATAGAGGTATGTTGAATGTCATATTGTATGCGTTCAAGTGTGTAATTTATTTATACAGAAATGCCTTACGTTACTTCTTTTACAGAAAAGTAGTGATGCATTCAAAGAGTCATTACCATGAGTTGTAAAGTAACATCAAAATTTATTATATACTAATCAAAATTCATTGGGTCATTGCTCATGTAAGTAATGGGTTGTTTTGATCACTTATCTAAATAAACATCACAATTTATATACTAATAAACATTTATATAACTTGATTTCTATAAAAAGGTTAGAGGAACCATAATTTACATGAAAAAGATCACTTTATCCCACATACTAAACATCATCACAGACTAGACTTCAACATCGGCATAGATCATCACATACAAAACATTAAGAGTACTAAGACAAACACAAAAGGATAGAACAAAAGGATAACATGACAAACCCAAAACGATAAGACAAACTCGTTGCAAAGGTCACCACCATCTAACCACAAACCCAAAAGCAACCTAATGCCCACCATCTAACCCCAACCCACGGCCCATCACTTGCGGTCGATTTTGACCTTTGCAATGTAAACATACTTTTCACGAGTATGTTTTTGGGTTTCCTTAAGTAGGTTCATGATGTATTTGGCCTTATCAAGATCTTCATCACGAAGGATCCTAAGAAATGCCATGCTATCTGAACCTTGAGCAGCCACACCAAGTTCTTTCACCTCCTTTATAAGATCCGCCTTGTCTCTGACTGAATCGGTCACTTCGTGGCAAAGTTCAGTAAATAACCTTGTCATACGCAGCTCTCGAGCCATTTCCCTTTCAACATACAAGAGCACTTGCTCGCTTAGTTATTCTAATTTAGAGTCAATAGCGAGTTGATTAAGCTTTGCCATTGTTAGGGTTAAGTTTAGGTGGAGGATAGACGGTGGTGTAAATATTTAGGGTTAAGTTTAGATGCAAAAGTAGTTCTTTATATAGAGAGTAAGCAATCATTAAGATTTGTCTAGAAGATTTCCATAGTTAGGATGTAACTAAATAAGGATGTAATAATTATGATGTAACTAAATAAGGCTCACCATAAAAAGATAACTAAATGCATACAACTTCAAATAATACACTTTATTTCAATTGTTATTTAATTAAGAAAAGCTTAATTCAAAATGACATACAAAACGAAAAATAACCAGCTACAACAGAAAACAAACTTCAATCGTCGAGCTTGAGTAGCATGAACATTCACTAGTTCTTGATTATTATTGATTCTTCTCAAGAGTTCAGGAATGATAGCGACTGCTCTTGGACACACTGGCGGATCCCTCCAGTGACTAAACACACAATATAGACACAAGTAAAATCTTCGTCCGAGGTTTGCATCCGTCCACGATGTGGTCATAGTAGTTGGTGATCCGTAATTAACACCTAAGTTTGCGTTAGCCGTCTAGTTTTTTAGGAAGAAACACGTGTGTGTAAAAAAAATGTTTAAATTGTTGCAATAAATGTAAATTGGTGGTTAATAAATTTAATGTAAATAGTAGAGTTGGTAAGTTGAAATTTATTATTGTCCTCTACCCAATATTGCTCTACCGATGAGTGTTCTACTGACGGGGGTTAGTTGTGCATTGAATTTTGTTTTGGGTCTTGACCCCAAACATAACATTTAGGCCATTTCGTTTTGGGTCGTAAGACAATTAAATTTTGTTTTGGGTCATGAGCCCAAGCACAACATTTAGCATGTTTCGTTTTGGATCGTGAGTTAATAGCAAAACATGTGTTGTAATGACATAAAAAAAATTTATTTCATTGGAGAACCACATATTACAATTAGCACAACATCATAAAGATAGGCCACAACATGTTATGGTCATTTTCACCTATGTCTTAAATGTTACTACCACTTGCACCATCGGCATCTTCCACAATTGTGTCTTTTTTGAATATCTTGACTAAAGTTTTAAGTGTAATGTTAAGAGCACACTTTGATGATTTAGGACAAAACACAGATACATTACAAAGTATTAAAGTAGATCCAACTTTGATATCCTTCATATAACCATCTTCAGAAGACAACATTTTGTAATGAATTGTACCGAACATTGTGCCTGAAGGATCTTTGAGTGTTACATTCAAATCACCAAGCACATTTGGCTTACAATAAGTGATTATTGCAACAACTTTCTCAAGTTTTCCATTCTTGATGCAGCTCTTTATATCACCAAAACACCCACCCCCGATCTCCCCACCATCATTGATAAACGCAAGAGCCGTAACCCATGGCCTATGTTTAAAATTGTCGTCCACATCGTTAATTAGTTTCCTAATATACTCTTGTGTGGGATCATCTTTTTAAAATTACGTAGTTTATGGATCCTACCATCAGCATAATCCATTTCTTGAGATTAAAAAAAACTTGTGTTACTACTATTGGAAAGACGAAAAGGGGCTGAAAGTTGTAGATCAGAGTCGTCTATATTGAGCAAATATTCCCATTCTTTGTTTTCTGGTGAACTTATTTGTTGGTGATTTGAAAATAAACAAGGTTGTGAGTTTTATAAAAGAATTACTAGACTATGATAACTTATAGATGAAATGGCATTAAAGTATAATAGGTGGTTGCAAGATGTAATTAATAAGTGTTTGGTGTAATTATTAAATATGTGTTATTTTCTTCCACTAACCGGTGATCTACTAACTCTACTGACGGGTGCTCTACTATGTAGTTAATAAGTGTTAATAAAATCATTTAGGTGGATTAGGCAACAAAGTTTTAAAACACATAATTAAAACATAATATTAGGTAACAATCCTAAACACGTAGTTCATCATAAACACGTAGTTCATCCTAAAACATAATACATAAAACAAGTCATATATTAATAAAAATTAGACCTTGATGAGCTTCCTTCATTCTGCTCACCATCACCCTTAGTTGAGATGAGTTCATCCTTTGCGTCATCCCCATCCACCTTATCCTTGCCATTACCCTTGCCTTTCCCAAATCCTACCAATTCAAAGTCATCCAAAAGCACCTTACCCTTTTCATAACCTTTATATATAGAAGTAACCTCATCATCAGACTCAAAAACAACACACAAGTTTTTAAAATAGTAATCAACTAGGATGGGTTGAGGAACATGGCAAACATATACATCAAGAGCCCTTTGAAATTTAGCCAGATCAAACATTTTCTCTATGTCCCTATCATTTTCAACAATAGTCAAGCCTTTTTCTAGAGTACATTTGGGTTTACAATAAAACAACTTCCATATTTCGTCTTTTGTTTTATCTAACAAAAGGTCATTCATTTCTTTATACAACAACCTTTTTGACCTTGGTAACCTCAAATCTAGAATTTGCCCATCCTGATAGTCTAACGGACACATGAAGAAACAACCCCCAAAGTATACATCATACCGTATCTCATCACTCCTATGTGACGCCCTAATTTAAAATTAGATTATAACACTAATGTATTTAAATTTAAAAAGATAAATATTTAAAATAAAACAAATTAAAGAAACATACACCCACTCATCAAAAATCAAATCCTTTGTTGTTGAATATGTGTCTATAGATGACATTCTTTGTCTAAACAAAAAAAATTAACTTTAGGTGTTTAAGGTTGATAAATCAATATGAAATTGATACTTACTTCAGCTAATTAAATACACGTAAAGAAAGTACTTGGTAGAGCACATTTTAAATTCTGGTAGAGCACATATTAAATTTTGGTAGAGCAAATGTAAAGTGTATTCAATAAGTGTTTGGTGTAAAATTTAATGTGTATTAAATTTGAGTCAGTATGCTCTACCGACGGCTACTCTACCGACGGCTGCTCTACCAGTATTTAATATGTGTTAGATATAAGCATAATAATTATTGTTTCTTTTAAGGTTGCATAAAGATTTGGTAGTTAAATTTTTCTATGCTTCATTTAAGGTGGAATTAGATGAGGTATATTTTGTTTTAGCAATATATATTTACATTACAAGATGTTATGCAAAGGATATAAAAAAATATAAGGTACAAATAGATAGCAACTTTTCAAACCAAATTCAAATACATAACAAATAATACATAAAGTTAAAACGAAATTACAACCATAACAACTAAAAACAAAAGTACATCTTCTATGATTCCCAACCTACCTGGTACAAGTATCATATAAATAAGTTACACGAAATTAGAGCTTAATGATCCAAAACCCTCACCTTCACCTTCTACATCTTGAAAGTCGTCTAAAAGCGCCTTCCCTTTAAATTATTTAAATGAATTTTTAGGCTTAAGAGGAGATCTTAGGTAACATGGTGATTGAATCTCTTTTTTTCCCATGCAATCATCTCTTCCAACGTCATAGAATGAATGTGTTTTTTAATTTTTTCATAACTTCTAAGTATTGAGGAAACCTCCTCGTCAGAATCATCAACACACATGTTCTTTAGATAGTGGTCAACTAGGAATGTTTGAGGAATATGGGAAACATACACATCGAGTAGACCATGTAAGTTAGTCATCTCATACATTTTTTTCAAATCTCTATCATTTTCGACAATAGTCAAACCATTTTCAACAGTACATGTGGGGTTCCAATAAAACCACTTCCAAATATCATCTTTTGTTTTATCCAACAAAAAATTACACATTTCAAAATAAGTTAACATTTTAACCTTAGATAACTTTAATTGTAAAAGTTCTCCACCATACTTTAAAGGATAGATCATGAAACAACCATTGTAGGCCACATCAAAAACTAGTTCATCACATGAATATGAATTCCTGCAAAAAATTAAAAAACAGAATTTACAAAAAACACAATTAACATTAAAGAAACATAATTAAGTATTTAAAAAGATAAATATTTAAAAGAAAACAAATTAAAGAAACATACACCCCCTCACCAAAAACCAGATCCTTTGTTGTTGAATATGTGTCTATAGATGACATTCTTTGTATAAACCAAAAATCCCAACTAAAATAAACTTTAGGAGTTTAAGGTTGATAAAGCAATATGAAATTGATACTTACATTCAACTTATTAAATACACATAAAGGAAGTACGAGGTAGATCACATATTAAATTCTGGTAGATCATATATTAAATACTGAGTAGAGTAGCCGTCGGTAGAGCACTAGGAAAGTGATATACTTACTTCAGATAATTAAATACACAAATGTAGTTAGAGCAAATGGAAAGTGTAATAAATAAGTGTTTGGTGTAAAATTTAATAGGTGTATTAAATATGAATCAAATTGCTCTACCGATGGCTACTCTACCGACGACTGCTCTACTAGTATTTAATATGTGTTAGATATACGCATAATAATTATTGTTTCTTTTAAGGTTGCATAAAGATTTGGTAGTTCAATTTTTCTATCCTTTATTTAAGGTAGCATTAGATGAGGTAGTTAAAGTTTTAGCAATATATATTTACATTACACCATGTTATGCAAAGGCAATATAAAAAAAATGAGTGGCTTAGCTAATAAATTTAGTGTATTATTTGTTTGTGAAGACCTAGTTTATGAAGTTCTACTAAGGAAAAATATAACCTACAAAGGGCTTGTTGGATACGTTAGGAAAAAGTTCAGTATCAACCACACCTTTGTTATTTATTTTTCTTATAAAATGGGTTCAAATGTTGTCCGCATAGATGATGATAACGATGTTGAATTTTTTGGCCATGAAGTTTATAATTCAAAACCTACTACATCTAACAAGCTATTTGTTAAAAAGGTAAACCTTTCTTCTTCAAATAATTTAGATTTCGATCTTAACGATGAGTATTATACTTATTTAAACTTTCAACATGATGAAGATAATAGATCTTTATAAGTAGCAAAAAAATAAAACTTTTCATAATTAAAATGATGAAAACATCCATTTAAAATGGCAAAAAAATACATTTACTAGTATGCCTGAACCACCCGATCCACCAATACACTATATGAACACCATGAAGCATGAAACTCATAATGGGAAATGATCTGGTATCATGATAAAGGGTGATGATTTTGATAACAAAGAACATTGCATGTATGTAATTGGCAAAAAATCTCTTGATGAAGGTTTTGAATTTAAGGTTAGAAAATCTACCACATTAAGGTACGACGTTATTTGTAAGAATAATGAATGTAAATAGAAAATAATTCCGTCTAAGGTTTAAAATGGTGATTCTTGGGTATTAGAAACAGTTAACGACATTCACACATGTTCAAGAACTCAACTAAATCATAATCACCGAAATGCTACAAAAAATTGTTAGGATGGTTAATCACACCAAAGTTAAAAGATTATAGTTGGATCTATAAGCCAAAGGATATTATAAACGATATTAACATCGAGTTCAATATTAACATTGCTTACAAAAAAGCATGGGGTGGAAAAAAACAAAGCGTTGGAAATTAATTCGGGTTGCCTACTAGATTTGTTTTCCCAATTTCCATGTTACTTTTATAATTTAAAAATGGCAAATGAAGGAACGGTAACGCATATTGAGACAGATGATGAAGGGCGGTTTAAAATGTGTTTCCTAGCCTTCAGTTTTGCGGTAAGCATTTACATGTTTTGTTATTATTATCAATTTAATTTAACTATATCTACTGTTTTTATATAACCACCTTCTCGTATAACTAATCATTTGTATAAACAATAGATTCGTAGTTTCTTAACACATATGCGACCACTTTTAATAACCGATGGAGCATATTTAAAAGGGACTTACAAAGGAACAAATTTGGTATTGGTTGGAATGGATGGAAACAACCAAATTATACCTATTGCCACAGGTGTGTCTCAAGGTGAGACTGGAGAGTCTTGGACATGGTTTTTGTTAAAGTTGAAAGAATGTATAGGCGAGGTTCCAAATTTGGCAATCATAACGGATAGACATCTAGCAATCATGCTTGCATGCAATACGGTTTTCCCGAATGCATTTCATGGGTATTGTTGTAGGCATTTGATGATGAATTGCAAAATGAGAAGTGATAAGCTGCAGGCAATATATTAGAAGACATGCAAAGCATACACACAAGAAGAATTTCAAAGAAGAATTTCTTCCCTTCGTAGATTTAGACCGGAAGCTTACAAAAAACTTGAAGAGGCTGGATTTGAAACATGGTCTAGAGCAATGTGCCCAGCTAATCGCTACAATTACATGATGTCTAACATTGTTGAGTCGATAAATAATTTAACAAGGCATGTTAGAAAAGTGCCAATAACGCAACTGATGGAGTGGTACAGAGCCCTTTGACAAAAGTGGTATTGTGCTCGCCGCGAGAAATATAAAGGTATTATATTGCTATTTTACCAAATTTCTTTATAAATAGCTATGTAAATGTATGATTGCTTCTTTTCTCTTCAGATTTAACCGTTAATACACTTAGTGACTGGGCTACTCATAAAGTGATGGACCGAATGCAAAAGAGCGCTAATTGGAAGGTACACGAAATTGAGTATGGTAAACTTTACCAGGTGGATGATCGTCGAAGAGTACACAAAGTAGATTTAACTACTCGTTCATGCACTTGTCGTAAATGGCAACTTTCTGGTATACCGTGTGGCCATGTTATAGCCGTTGGTAGAGCCATGAGATGCACTGATTGTAGTGAATTGGCGTTATGTTGGTTTAGGAAAACAAAGCTTTACTCTACATACCAAGAGTTGGTATATCCAGTGGGGGAACCATTAACTTGGCAGTGTCCTGATGGCTTGTAAGTTGTTAAGCCACCAAACATGAATTTTCGCACAGCAGGCAGACCAAAAAATACAGATCGTATTAAATCACAAGGGGAGGAACCAATTGAAGTAAGATGTTCAAGGTGCTGTGTGTGTGGACACACAAAAACGTCATGCCATGAACCAATTTTAAATCATCAAGTAAGTGACAAAAATGATATTTTATTTTTGGGTTACCCTAAATTTCGTAAATGTTATCCTTAATTTCGTTTTAAATTCGTATGCAAGGAATCAACTACAGCAAGCTTGAAAAGATCCAGACAAACAAGGAAAGAATCCAACATTCATATTAATTTGGATGGACATTCACAGGAGTACGGGGCAACCTACACTAACAATTATGTGAGGTCACAAGAGTATGAGGCAGCCTACATCTCTAACAATTATGTGAGATCACAAGAGTACGAGGCAGCCTACACTAACAATTATGTCAGGTCACAAGAGTATCGGGCAGCCTACAATAGTATGGGTTCACAAGAGTATGGGGCAACCTACAATAGCATGGATGTGAGGTCACAAGACCCAAATCCAACAATGTCGAACCTCTTTAGTCAATTTAACTTGGGTAAAAGCTCACAACAAACATATTCTACATGGGACCATGTTAATAAGGCTGACCCATAATTGAATCTATTATGTAATAATGAACAATGTTTTAAGAAAGGTTTTTGATTCGTTGCCATCAATTTTTGTGCATAGAATCCATAGTGAACAATGTTTTACACAACAACTTGTAAAATAAAAATATACATTCATTTCGGGGAAAGCACGTTATGCTTTATTATATATGACACAAATATTACATAATCTATATCCAAAACATCTAAGCACCATTCATAGCTCAATTGGTTAACTAAAGTCTGGAAAGCGAATACCAAAATAAAGACATACAACATTCAAGGACAAAACATCTTGTGCTAGAAATAGAAGCGAATCATTTTTTCCCGATATGCAAGTGCAGTATGTAAAGGATCATTAACAGCCAATGGAACACAATATGCTAACCTGTCTGTGGAATAGGAAAAAAACACTTAATAACAAACAAAACTAAAAAATGATTTTGACAATTTTAGTTGTAAAAATAAATAAGAGGATGACCTGTATAGGAACTGTGACAACCATGACTTGAGCAGGTTAGTCAAACCGTTAGTGTTGACTTATGTATCTGTTTCAATGTATGGGTTATGTGTTATTTGTGCTAATATATGTTTATATGTGTTTATGTGGGATATGTGAGATTTGGTAATCAATCCATTGAGCGTGATCGTCTCATTGGGATTGGATTTGTGTTGGATTTTATGGAGTTCATTTCGTTCACTTTTAGTGACAAGAAAATGATTTTTGGTGATTGAAGCGGTTTAGTGTTATTTGTGTAAGTAATTAT
>BQNB010151306.1:4740-15918 GCA_026074375.1 Tanacetum coccineum
AGCAGAAAGTTCTTTTTGAGGAACAAAATTGTCATAAAGTTTGTTCAATTTTCCGTAATCGATTGGTTGTATCTTTAACTCTTGAACTTTTTCATCTTTTTGAAACTCGTTCATTTTTAATTGACTCTTTTCAGCATCCTCAAGAGTTTCCACAGAATCAAACACATGCAGTTGTTCACTCTTATTACACAGTTCATAAGCATTATACAACATAGGAATTTTGGCTTAAGCTTGTGAAAGATCATAAGGACCGTTATATCCCAAACCCGACTTCCGTAAGTTGTCCTGAAAAGCTTTTTGTTCATTTGTAAGCAACCGAAGTGTTTCAGTTGATTTGCCCATTTTACAAACAACATTTTCAAGATCTTTGATTTTAGCTTGTAACTGAAGAATATATCATCAAGATATTTTTCCTCTTTGTTACACTGTGTTTGCTTGATATTCCTCTTTTTGTCTCTTATAATCCTTGACATCTAACTCTAATTTATCTTGTTGTTTTTCTAGATCTCGAATGATATCTCGATCATGAACAAATTGAGACTGAGCTTGTCGATTATAACGTTTTGCCCGTTCATCAGCCTCAAGAAATTCGTTGAGATAATTATTATCCTTGTTAATACCTTCTAAAATCCGAACCCTTTCCTTATACATCTCAAGCTGACTAGTCAAATTCGTGTTTTGTTGTTGGACTTTTTGAGCAAATAATTATTGTTTTTCAGCTTCCTAAGCTAAGCGTCTTATTTCCTCGTTTGATCCTATTTTCCCTATTTATCATGACGAACCCAAGTAAATTTCAACACAAACGCAAAAATTCAATCCAAATTATCACACCAACCAAATTACTTACAAGCTATCAGTTCAACACAAACCAAATCAATCACAAACACAAACTCAAATGATATCTCAAAACTAAATTCAATCCTAATACTAACAAACTTAAACTCAAAGCCTCAAGCACACACAAACCAAATTTTTCGGAGTTATCTTAGTTTTCTCAAAAGTATTAATAAAAAATGAAACAGGATTACGATAAAACCGTAATTGATCAATTTCAATTTGAATATGAGCTTCTTAATTAAGACTGAAAATGTATCTTTTAAGCATAAATTTCCTATATGAGTTCAATTTTCGGTGTTTTATCTATTACAACTCGACAACAAGAAAATACACTTCAAGTACGCTCAAGTTATCTAATCCGCAATTAAAATCATACTCCTAAAATAATACTACAACTTTATCAAAAATTTGTTATGTTAGAACATATGAAGACAACAAAAATGCATCCCACATAACATATATGATCCTAACAAATATACCCACACGCAGCCTAACACTTTGTTTATAAAAAAACACAGCCCAGCCTAGTAACAAGATAATATGAGGCCTAATTTTGTTTCAATATTTTCATTACTCTCACACATGAGGCCCAAAAGTAGATGTATATAAAACTTGCTCACACACACAAATGAACCTTAACCCTAATCCTTATAACTTGCGCCTTTTTTCTTATCTTTTCAACAACAAAAACTCAACTCATTCTCTAACTTTATCACTCAAAAGACATGACACAACCAAATATCCTATCCCGATCTATATTTTTCACAGATCAACAACACAACAGACGCTTCTCTTTTCTTATAATATAACTTACACGAGACACACCTCTCACTTGGTTTGATAATAGTCCTCGAAAAAGAAACAAAAATTACTCATGAAAAGACACAAGTCGGTTTTTATTTTTGCTTTTGTTTTTTGTTTCTTGACTTTGTTATACCGAATGAAAAGATGAAGATGAAACTTCCTAGTTTTGATCTTTCTTTTGAGTTTTTCGAAAAGTTAATAAAAAGGTGAAAGCTTCAAATACTGTGATCAATGACGAGTTTCTTTCTTGTGTTGTGGATCTTTAATGGTCCTGAAATATAATAAACACAAAAAGATTAAAACTGAGATCGATTGGCTGATTATTTTCTTTCCTTGTTTAGACTCGAAATTAAGATCTATGATGATGAAACACTTGTGTGATTTTGATCTTTGAAAGGTCCATGGACTTCTAAAATAGACATAAAGTGAATCTGAGATCTTATGCTTGACTTTTCTTTTTATGTGTTTTGAAGCTTGGTAAACAAAACTTATACCAGTGAGATATGACGCGACTTTGAAAGCATAAAGTCGAAATATGACCAGTTTTGGTTACATTAAATTTCCGAGTTTGATATGAATCTGTGATGAGTTTGTGTGTTAAAATATTTTAAAGATTTGATATAATCTCGACGCAACACAAATCTGAGAACTTGTGAAAGCTACGACTTGTCGAAATTAGATTCCGAAAAAGAATCGTTCCGAGTTTGGCAGATCTATGAGTTTTTGAGTTTAGTGTCTGAGTTTAGATCTGGATCTGAATTTGGTTTTTGAGATTGGTTTTGGATCAATGATGATTTTATGTTACAATCTTTTTTAAAGATTTGATATAAGCACAAAAACTGAGATCATTTATGTTTCGTTTATGTTCTTTTTAGTTTTTGAGATTATTTTTCCGAGTTTGTGCAAAATCTGTAATGATTTGTTTATGATCTTTCAAGGTCAAATTTCTGTTAGACACACAAAAAAAGGAAAGATCTGAGATTTAATTTTAGCTTCTTTTCCAATTTTGATACAAACACAGATCTAGATCAGATCTATATCGAATAGTCCTAAAACGCATTTTCAAAAATGTTGACCTTTGACTACCGAGTTTGGTTTTCCGAGTTTGAATCTGTTAATGTTCTGAGTTTGGATCAATGATGAGTTAGTGTGATAAAATCTTTTGAAGAATATTTAGAGAACACACAAAACAGAGATCTAGAAGAAACTTGAGTAAATGTCAGATAACAAAAAGTGTTGAATTTACAAAACGGTTTTCTTGTTCTTTTTAAATTGTGTTTAAACTTGGTAAAAAAACTTTTGATATGACAGAAAACAGATCTGGATCACTTCCGAGTTTGAACAGTTTGACCAAAAGTTAAATTTTCGATTTTGAAAGTTAAAAATTGATAAAATCAGTTATTGACCCGAGTTTGACCAGTCAACTTTTTTATAACAAACTTTGACCAGTCAATTACTGAATTTGAGAATTGAAACAGATTTTACTGAATTTGAACTTAAAAGCTGCTGAATATCAAAAATAAGCACAGCCAAGCAATTTTTGTACAAATCTTACCATGATTCTTACGATAAAACCGTAATAAATCAATCTTGGTTGCATAGAACACAACCGAAATTAGCTCAATAAGCACAAAATAAGCTTAAATAAGCATATTTGACACGATAAGCTAATGAAAATTAGAATAAGCTAAAAATGACAGAATAAGAAACTTGAAGTTAACCAGAATAAGCACAGCAAAACAGGACCGAAAATGCTCAAAATAAGCTGCTAGAATAAGCTGTTGAAATAAGCAAACCGAATAAGCACTCCTAAACAACACTAAATCGCTCCTGCAGCTCTGATACCACTTGTGAGGTCTTGAATTCAGGATCAATAAGCAATAGAGTGTTTAGTCTAGAGAGAGAAAGATTAGAAAGTAGAGAGAGAAAGAGGGAGGAGGAGGATTAGAGAAAAGATAAAATGAGATTAAGAGAACACACACAAGACACACCTCACAAATGAGGTGGTGGTGGGGTATTTATACCCATTTACAAGAATGAGCATGGAGCTCTTCTCTTTTAGACTTTAACTATTTATCGGGTCTCGTGACTTTATTTTAGTCACGAACCTTTCACCTAACCTATTACACAATATTATTTCTCTATTTATTACAAGACTTTTATCTTAATAAGATCGTCACTTTTATCAATCCTAACAATCTTCCCCCAAGGGACGATCATTGACATCTCTCTTTGATTGCATTAATGATCATCATTTTCTTATTCGTAACAAAAACAATCCTTGTTCTTAATTTCTCTGAAGATCTGATGTTTTATTTTTATAGTATATCACTTTGTTATCATTTTGAGTAATACATCTGTAACACCCCCAAAATGGGTCGCAGCGGAATAAGGATCCGGGGCATGTTACTTCAAGATCAACAGCACAAGATATATATAGGAACGACACAAAAGTCGTTTAAACTGATACATTGGATTTAAATAAAAGATATCTTACAAAAGCTTATAGCTTTACTTGTTCTTTGTTTCATATTACAAAAGACAACATATATTTCCCAAAACATGATACACATAAGTCTTTAACTGTACAATCCAATGCATCCTTGGCATCTCGTGCCTAATGACCTCCTGAAAACATTGCTTAAAACGTCAACAAAATTGTTGGTGAATTCATAGGTTAATGTATTTAAATTATGCAGGACCGCAAGACTTTCACGTGATGTTTACAACATATGCCAACAATCACAAAACCAGATTATTGTTGCACTAAGCTCATGACACCGAAGCTCAACCTATATTTGCTATTTTAGCAGTTATTTGCCCGTACAGATGTTGTAACCCGCAACATCCAAGTCCGACATGGTCAACGTTCGTTCCTAGTGATAGCTAATCACCCAAACGGGGAGGTTAATCCCAATAGATCTATTTATATCATTCGCGCTCACATAATGTAATTCACAACTACATCTATGCAATTAACAGTTCATGAATAATGGGCTCAGGAGGGTTATCGCTACTTAGGCAACACATAATCAATATACTTTCAACACTTGCGTCCAATTTATAAAACAAAGCATGTTCTCACCCCAAATAATAATAAATCAGTAAAACTGTAAAAAGTGGGGCTATGAACTCACCTTGAGTACAGATAGCTCAATTAATCTCAGATAAAACGTCACACAAGACGATAAATGCAACCTATTTAAATTAAGGCTGTATAAGTACTGAGTACTTTTAATTAACAACACTGAATATAATCTTATAGTTGTTACATCGTACTATCGTTCGGGCTATCATAAATAAAGAGGTCATGACATGACGTACGAGGAGTTTAGGACACTTTAAATCGTAAATCCAACAACTCATCGATACGCCATCCGAAGAGGCCTCATTATGAAACTCCCTAGTAATATAGCACTTTGATAACCACTCAATATTCTATATAGCATAATCACCGACTAATCATTTTAGTAAAATAGTATTTATAAAGTGAAAACGTTTATAAATATACTTTTCGTAAAAATGACCTAACTTGGTCGTTTTAAAAACCCGCTTGCTCGCGTTTCTTACGTCCCGTGTTTTCGTTAGTAAGACTGGAGCGAATCAAAATTATTACATTTTCATGTTTTTAAGATTCGCGGATGAATTGTTAAAATTATGTTCATGAAGCTCATTTGTCGTTTTAGGCTTTAATTAGCGTAAACTTGTAATCGTAATAATTATTCGTTTTAATCCGATTTTATGATTTCTTTCGAGTTCGTTTTGTTATTAAAAGATTGGAGGTATTATATTTTATAAAGTAATTTCACTGATGAATGTGATATTTTTACTGTTCATTAGTTTATTAAAATTACTTTATAACTTTAATTATCGGAAAATGTGTAATATAATTGTTATAGTCCGTTTTGAACGATTCTTGCGTGTACGATCTCGTAATCAAAAAGTATATCATATTTTAGATGTTTTTAAAACTCAAAGTTGCTGTAATGAATAGTAATTATTCATAAAAATGAGTTTATAAAAGTTTTATAGTCGTAAACTCGTTTTTAACGTATCTTTTTCGTTATAGATCGGTTTTTCAAGTTTCTTATCATTATGGAATCGTCACAAGGCGTATTATTGTTATAAAATAACATAACCTACTGTCCAAAATTCGAATTTGGACAGCCCCTATGCTTAAAATATTTTTTTGTTTATTTCTTTATAAAAAACCTTGGTTTTATGTACTTATTTACTTACGTTGTTTATTATCTAAAGACTCTTTTAAAAATACATTTGACACTTGTTGGTAATATAGATAATAAGGTTCAATATCATCCCTAGTCCTTATAATTTCATTGTAACAAGTTTAACCCTTTTTCTTTCATTATTTTCATATGTGAAGTTTAAGAAACATTATAAAACCCTAATTTGCTTTAAACTTGTTTTTATACTTAGTACTATAAGTATAAGATACTTTTATATTTACTTTTCCATGATATTTATAACATCTAGGACATGAGAATAAGTCGTATAAATTGTTAAACTCAAATATAAAAATCCATTTTATACATATTTAAAAGTCATTAGTGGTGATTTTGGGCTATATTTAACAAGTACTACATAAAATCATAAGAAAGAAAAGTATAAAGAATTTAGTAAACCTTAGGGATATGTAAGAGATGTGAAAGGAGTTCTACCCGTTGTTTAGATTCAAAACTAAAGCTTCCAAAGCTTTCTTATAACCCAAGATTAGGTTTTCAAAACCCTAATCTTTCCTTTTTCTTCTTATTACTTGAAAATGATGAACCAATGCTTCCCAACACCTTAGAATACCTTAAGTATGTTGTGTATAGGGTTGTATGATCTTACAAAATCAAGGTATGAATTTGTTTTTATGGCCTATTGTTGCCGTGAGTTTTGGAGAAGAAAAGAGAGAAGAAAATGAAGTTTTTGTTAAGTATGAAAGTTGTAAACATTTCTCATGCATGCATGGCTTATTTATAGTATAAATATCTAGCTAACTTAACCCTAGTTACTTTCTAACCCTAGTTAAGTTAGCATGATAAGTTTGACTAAAGGTGTAAGACTTACTTTATGTAATATCTAGATATTATGTTAACAACTTGATAACTCTTGATCTCATCTCAAAATTTCGGCATAATGTGTATATATATAATGTTATATTTAATATTTTGAGTATTGGGTATAATCGTGGGTATTTGTTTAGGCGTAGTTAGGTTTTTGAACTTCCGGGTATGCCTAAACGTATTTTATTATGAAACGTAAGAATTTTACGTAGCCAATAAAAATAAATTTAACTGTAGCCCAAGTAAAACATAAGATTGCACAAAGTTATTAAGTATCCTCATAAAATCATATAACACCTTAGCTTGATTAAACATATTAATCGATTTAATGCCCGTTTACATTGTATGATCATTTTCGAGTTTAAACGCGATTTAACTTAAAGTTAAACGGTTTATAAGATAAAACTCGTAAAACCCTATAAATAAATTATGAATTTCATATGTCATACAATGCCAAAATACCTATGTGTTATAATTAGGTTATTGTATTTAATTGTGGTTTTAATGTCAAACATTATGTTGTTTTAGTTAGGTGAACTAGAACTAGTAAGAATAGCACTAATGTTGAAGTTTGAGGAATTTTTTTTGGGAGCATTTTGCAAAAAATATGGTTTGCTGATTCCATTGTTAAGTTTTAAAGGTTTTATGGAGACTATAAAAATTTGTTTTTGTTAGTCAAGAATGTAGTATTTTTGAGAGCCATTATTTTTGGAATCTAATAGAATTATATATACGATACACTAAAAGCGGATTTTAAAACAGCCAATATATGGCAGAAATTGAATTTTTGTGAACAGTTTCAGAAAATAATAAATAAGGTTGCTGATGTGTAACATAAGTAGAATTAGTTTTTGGACACATTCGTACAATTTTGAGGTTTCATAAAACATGGCGAAACATAAGAAATCATTAGCGTATTGAATGGAAACCTAAAAAAACTTCATAAAAAAGATAATTTATGTAAATCCGAATTGATATAAAAAGAATAAGACTTTTAAAAATAGTACTTTTGATATAAGTCCCATCGAGACGATTTAAAAGTTAGACGTATTAGGTATTGCAAAGCATTTTTATAAATAATGAATATAACAAATATAGGGGACGGATTTAACGTCATGAAACTTAGAAACTTTTTTTTTTCTCATAAAATATAAAGTTATACCAAAAAAGGTACAACTTTTAGTAAATCGTAGGCTTTATTTTTAATCATGTAAAGAATATTTTGGCATCGTAACGACACCATTTTTCTAACTAAGACACAAACACATATGGTTGCCTACTCGTTGTTAAGCGTTTCGCTTGTTGGGTTTCCGTATATCATATTCTTAGTCTAGATGTGTCAATCCTTTAGTTATGAGCATGGGATTGAGGTATCAACTTTCTCTTACGTGATTATCATTTGCACATCGCTCTAAGGTGAGTTTATAGCCTCACTTTTTACTTATTTTTAATAAAATTTTTACAACTTTGGGGTGAGAAACATTTCTTGTTTTAAACTTTCGGCACAAGTGTTTTCAGTTATCATTTCCTGTATACTCTGATTCCATAAGAACACTTAGACCAACTTATACATGCCCTAACAAAGCAAGCAAGACCGTTAAATCCCTATTGACTAATGTGATTGTTAAGTAAGCGCTAAGTGATATATAAAAGAGATCTATTTGGGACTACTTATCCCAATCCGGGTAAGCAGGCATTACTTTGCTTGTGTGTCGATGAACGAAAGTATAAATAACAATGTCAGTAGAACATCAGTTGAGAGTTGTCTTCTGGTCAGGCATACTGAGGTGCATTACATCCACTTTGCATATTATATGTATCTCCTAATTTAGCATCGGTGTCATGATCTTAGTGCAATGTAAATACTTTCCATATGATATTATATCCGTTATAATAGTCACAACACTTTTAAAATCTTATGGTCCCCAACCTTACAATCTCCATTCCAAACCAAATGAATTCACCAACTTAAGTTGACTGTAGAGACTAAAAGCAGATGAAGTTTGTCTTCCAAAGAACACATAAAATCAAGTTTTAAGAAAATTGGCTAAGAAATAAGCTAGAAAAAGAATATTTACTAAAACTTATTTTTGGCTTTTTGATTTTTGAAGGAAAAATGAGAAAATGCAGACCTAGATTTAAGCTAGCTAATGATGACTAAATGTGAAAATAAGCTAAAACAGATTAAGCTCAATGTCCAAAGAGCTTAAACTCTTAAAATCAGACCTTAAAAACAGACTTTTACTTACCTAGATTGGGTTTATAGATAGACAGGTTACTAAACTATCAACTTTTATTCGCCTAAGTTATTAAACTTTTTTTTGTTCATTTGGTTTACTGGACTATCGAAGTTTGACTTTAAGGTTAGCAAACAACAAAAGTGTGTTCATTCAGGTTACCTCGTATACTGGCAACCGGGATATTATGTTTTGACCTTCTCCACGTCAGCTTTTTGTGGGCCCAATTATCCAACTCAGAAACTTATCAGGTTATTTGACATGTATGTTACTCAACTTTGCGAATTTGTTCGCTTAAGTTACTAAACTTTGTTGTTTTGTTCATCTAAAAATACCTCTAGAAAATACATGTTTTTATACACGTTTTTATCCATGTTTTTATATGCATTTTTATACGCACTTTTTTATACACGCTTTTATACACACATTGTATACACGTTTTTATACACACATTTTTTACACGTTTTTATACACACAATTATATATATATTTTTTATACATTTTTATATTTTTATGCACACAATTTTATATATTTTTATACACACAATTTTATATATTTTTATACACACAATTTTATATATATTTTTTATGCACACGTTTTACACGTTTTTATGCACGCGTTTTTATACACACATTTTTTTACACGTTTTTATGCACACGTTTTTATACAGCTTTTTGTGTGTATAAAACCGTGTATAAAAATGTGTGTATAAAAATTTGTGTATAAAACCGTGTATAAAAATGTGTGTATAAAAACGTGTATAAAATCGTGTATAAAAATGTGTATAAAAACGTGTGTATAAAACCTTGTATGTGTGTATAAAACTGTGTATAAAAATATGTGTAAAAACGTGTGTATAAAACCGTGTATAAAAATGTGTGTATAAAAACGTGTTTATAAAACCGTGTATAAAAATGTGTGTACAAAAATGTGTGTATAAAACTGTTGACAATGATGAATTGAGAGAAAAACACACAGTGAAAGTGATTTCATTGAACTGAAAATGAAAAATAGTACAGGGTATTTATACAAGAAATGAGCGGGAAAAGATAAAAACTGACTCTAACTAACTATCTTCTAAAGTTACAACATAAACCCCTAAACTTTCTATAAGTTACACTTTGGTCCTTGTAGTTTCTGCAATGCTTCTCTTATAAAAACCGTGTATAAAAATGTGTACAAGAATGTGTGTATAAAAACGTGTGTATAAAAATGTGTGTATAAAAAGATGTGTAATAAAACCGTGTATAAAAATGTGTATATAAAAAATGTGTGTATGAAAACGTGTTTATAAAAATGTGTGTATAAAAATGTGTAGATAAAAATGTGTATAAAAACGTGTGTAAAAATTGGCAAAGTTTAGTAACTTAGGTGAACAAATTCGCAAAGTTCAGTAACTTATTTGTATCAAAAGTCAAATGTCACATTAGCAATGCAACAGGAATCAACACTAGCAAACAATCACCAATAGTTCGATACCAAATTAACCGGTTTCAATAGTCTAAACCCCAAAGTAAAAGAAAAAAGATTGGTAACTTAGGCAAACAAAAGTTGATAGTTGAGTAACTTATCTATCTAAAAACCCTACCTAGATTAGCTAATGAACTAGGACTTTTAAACTTTGAAAAATGAAATTTAAGACAGACTAAAACCAAAAGGACAACTGGACATTATCTTTAACTACTTACTACTGCATTATGAGATTCAAATTTAACATGAAAATTACACAAAATTGCACCAAAACAAGATCTAACCAAATAAGCTGCTAAGACAAGCTTAAAACTAACAGATTCAAACCATGATTAGATAAGACCTTAGATTTGCATTTTAAACTTTAACAACTAATTAAAACTGACCTAGAAGCTTAATTTGAGATTAACACATTTGGTTTAAGTGACAAAAGTGATCCAACAGTACTAACTCAAGTTAGTACTGCTTGACCCAAACACCCCTTTAACAATTGATTTTCCATTTTTAAGCTACAAAAGGGTGAAATAAGCTGAAACTTATGAAAACAGATTACTAAGCAAATTAAGATCAAATAAGCAGAAAACTAACAGGAAATAAGCACTAAACTATAAGCTAGAATTTTAAGCATATTTTTTTGGATTTTTAAGACAGTTCTAAGCTATAATAAGACAATCAAAAGCAATTATAAGACTAATAAAACAGTAATTAGCAAAACTAAACAGTAACTAAGCACTTAATAAGCAGAAATAAACAAGCTATA
>BQNB010151307.1:0-15918 GCA_026074375.1 Tanacetum coccineum
AATTCGAAAAGAGGGTTCGAGTAAATTTTAACATTGTCTTCCGGAACGTCCTCATCGGATAGTGACTCGTCATCACTAGAGGTAAAATCGTCATTTGAATCGAAAAGAGGGTTAGATAAATTCATAGGTTTTTCCTCATAAACGTTAATGGAAGAGAAATTATCACACGAAGGTAAATTACAATCACTATCACTCTCGGATAAATCCTCGGACTCACTTGGGATTGAGACAAGGTCCTCGACACTAGAATTTATTACTTTATCCAATTCCTTTTCAGGAATAGTACTAAGATGATCATCCCCCATGATGAGAGAGTCCTCGGGCTCAATATTAGAAGAGATGGGTGCGAGAGCAATAGACCGAAGAATTTAAGGCATTTTATTCAAAGGAATAGAATACTCCTCCTCATCATCATCATCATCGCAAGTAAAATTGAAACGTCACGAAGGCTCGAGAGTACACATTTCTTGAGGAGGTGATTGATCGATATTAGCCGCTTGCTTTCGTTGAATTACCATTTTACAAAATGATCGCATCATGTTGAGAAGTTCATTCTTTGACTCTTCCCATCTTTGCTGATTAAGGTCTTCTTGATTATCGATGGAATACTGCGGGGATTGATATTGGTCAAAACCGGAAGAATTAGAATTATGCTCAAAGTGGTTTTGATTCATCGGTTGACATTGAAAACTTTCATGAGGACCCCCACAGTTTTCACAGCAAAGATATTGTTGAGAAAAACTTGGTGAATTTTGTGGATAATAATTATCACTAAATTTTTGATTGTAGCTCGGTTCCTGCTCATAGACAAGCGAGAACCGTGGCAGACAATCATAGCCATAGTGAGAATCGTTCCCACATAACTCACACGAGTATGATTCGTACTGGGGTTGTGGAGGGTGGGGTAAAAACGTTTGGAGAATCATTGAAAGAATTAGGAGCACCAATGGATGAATTTTCATCTCTTGATACGCCAAACAAACAAAATCCTTCGTTAAGAGCATATCCACACCACTTCCAAGTACACCGTTGACAACGTACACCATCTTCTAACGGATCTTTTCAATGAAAACAATGAAATTGGTCGAGCGAAGATGTTTGGGGTTGTAAAGGTGGGTTAGAAAATTTGGGAGTTTGATTATAAGAATTTAGATTAAAGTCATAGACGGGCTCATCTCCGAAACTCACATTGGTACAATGCCGACAATTTCCACCATTAAACGGACCTCCACACCACGAGCATCTTGAAAACCAAGACATGTTGAAGAATTATCGGATAAGAAGGTTAAGAGAATAAGAATTAAACGAATAAGAGGATAAAGAAGAATATTTATAGATTTTTCAAATAATACATAAAAATAAGAAAGAAAAATATTTTTGGTAACCGAAAGTCAAAAGTGCACGGTAGCTCTCTAGAAAACGCACAAAGAAGCGGAGGAGCGGGTAAGCGCGAAGCGTTTTAAAAACCTTCTCCTTTCGGGTCAAAGTTCGTAGGATCGACCCTCCTTATACCTCTCTTATAGTTTGTTAACTAAAGATGAGCCGAAACGACAATTAACAAACGGTTATTTTCAATATTAAAATAAAAGAAAATAAGAATAGAAGTGTAAAATATTTTTGTATTTTTATATAAAATAAAATGAAAACTTTCACGGGGAAAGGATCTTCAAGGCTCGAACACGAACAATCCCGCAAAAATCGCTACACCTCTCCCCGGCAACGGCGCCATTTTGATGCTCGTCTAAATACGTTATCAAACAAATAACCCTTAAATAAAGAATATATATATATATATATATATAATAAAATACATATACATAAGCAAAGTATCATACAAATTATTCTTAAGAAAGAATAATAAGTAATCAACACGGGTATCGTTCTCCTCGGTGAGAGGGGGGGGGGGGGGTGGATTGGAAATTTATGGTTTATGACCAGGAACGAGCTTGAAATCATTAAATATTTGGTTTTGGTTTCTAAATCTAATAATGCAAAGGGTAAAGCAATTAAAGGCACGCTAAGCTAAAAATAAAGGCACAATTAAAACCTAACGAAAATTAAGCACTTAACCAATAATTAACGACTAACGGGAAAACAAAATATTATCAAATTAAACTCTTAAGAACAAAAATGCCAAATAAATTAAAACTAAAATGCATTAAACTATAACGGGAATTTAAAAACGCAACTAAAAAACCTAAATTATCAAATTTTTACCCCTAAAAATGTAAATTTTCAAATCTAAAAGTCCTAAATGTATAAAAAAAAAATTGAAAAAGAAATTATATTTTTTAGAATTTTATTTTATTTTATATGAATTTAAAACTAATTTAATCTAAAAATATTATTAAAAATATTAAACTAACATATAAAATTCTAAAAAATTTAAGAAAGATGCTTTTAACTATGTAAAACTTAAAAAAAAATTGGAAAATAAGCTGAAGACAATAAGCAGTTAAAAAGCAAATAAGCTTAAAACTAAGAATGACTATAAATATTTAATGGTACATGCTTATAAACGAAAAAGACCCCAGGGTAGTTGGTAAGTGTGTGTGTGTGTGATGGAGAGGTTACAGGTTCGAACCCTGTGACCTTTCTTTTTGATAAAACATTTTTTTTTATATTTTCTCTTTGAAAAAACTATAAAATAAGCAAAAACTAACAACTTTAATAAATGGAATTTTTGACAAAAACTTAATAATAAGTTAGAAAAAGCTACTTAGAACTGACAGAATGATATTTAGGATTTAGACAAATAAGCTAAAACTGATTTGCTTCTTTGGACTTAATGAGCAAAAGGAAAAACAACTTAAGCTAAAACAGATCCTAAGCTATACCTAATAAGCTCATAGGACTAAAAATGATCAAACAAAATAAGCTAAAAAGCACTTAAAAAGCTAAAAGACAGACAGACACTAAAACAGACTAAAAAGGTTTAACCACTACTTTTTAAGCTAAACCTAAATAACTACTAAGCATTTAGAAAATTAAACGTAAACTAAAAATAGATTAAGACATATGATCTAATAACCCAAATAAGCAAGAATTAAGCACTTAAGTTCAGAAAATAAACTAGAAAGGAACAAGTTAAAGTGACAGACTACACCTATTCTTTTTGGCTTTTTAAAATAATGACTAGTTTTCAACTTAATTTTAAGACTCAAAAAGTAAAATTAAAAGGCAAAAAACTTAAAACAGATTAAGTACTCAACTCTAATGACTCAAATAAGCAAGAATTAAGTAAACTAAATAAGACAATAAGCTAGAAAAAGACCAATGAAACTAACAGATTACACCTCTTGTTTTTGAACTTGACTTGAGATGAAAAGACTACTTGCAGACTTAAGAATTTTATAAAATGAACTAGAAAACTCAATAAATCCTAATTTAGGCTTATTAAATCTATTATTTAAACTATATTAGAGCTTATGAAAACTTGGTTAAGACCATAATAACAATCTGAACCTAGAAGTGCATGCTAATCTAACTGTCCCAACACCCATTAAGTTTTTAGAAAATCCATTTATAAAGCTAAGACATGTCTCAAAAGCTCAAATAAGCTAAAACAGACAATTACATGATAATTTAAAAGACAAATGATTAAAAAACACTCATGAAATAAGTGATATAACATTTCTATACACGTATAAATAAATATTAAAAGTAGTAAGAAAAAAATTACCAAGTACCCTTGAAGTAAAAGGTAAAAAGGTAAATCTTTACAAAAATATATAATATTACGTATATTAACCGGGAAGTATGAATCCCCGGGTTGTTTCCCCAATGATTCGTGTTGAAATCACGTTCGAGTTTGGACAATGATTTGATTAAACGCAAAGATTGATTTGATTATCTATAACTACTAATTAAAAACAATAATTAAAATAAACAAACAAAAGCAATTAATTACTAAAACAAATTAACGTGAACAAGTAAAACCCGACAAATAAGCAACATACTAAATTAATTCCTACAAATGCAATATATATTCTAAACCTAAGTTACGATAAAAGAAAATTTTTGAAAAAGGAAAATTATTTTTATTTTTTGATTATTTTTGAATTTATTATGAATTTAAAACTAATTTAATCTATTTAAATCCTAGTAAAAAGTAAATTAAATCCTAAAAATTATAAAAAATGAATTTTAACTTTAGGAAAATCTAAGAAAAGATAAAAACTCAGAAAACTATTTTTAACTGTTTTTTATATTAAATTCCTATTTTTTTAAATTAAAATTAAAAGCTTAAAATGAAAATAAAAATCTAAAAGTGGTAAAAATGATTTTAATGAATGTAAAACTAGAACTAATTTTTCTAAAACTAAAAACTACTTTTTTTGTATTTTTCTAAAAACTTTTTCTATTTTTTATTAATTTTCGAAAGTTAAAACCTAAGAAAAATTCTAGAAATTAATATAATAAAGGGAAAAATACAAAAAAATTAGGAAAACTCCTAAATGTAACAAAGAACAAAGGAAAAATAAGAATAATCCCCCAGCTTATCTAATAAACTGAGGAAATAAGCTGAAAAGCTACGGCTTTATTATTAAGGATTAAGGCTAAAACGTGGTTATTAATTAAATGGAAAGTATGAATGACGGATGAGCTAATGTTGCAAACTGGTTAAGGCGTTGGTGTTGTGTGGGTGAGGTCTTGGGTTCAAGTCCCAGGAACACATTTATATATATATATACATATATATATATATACATATATATATACATATATATATATATATATTGAAAACTCAAAGAACAAAGTTGTAGATTACACTTTTTTAGCAACTTTAATAAGAAGAACTATAAACTGAAACTCAAAATTAAGCTCTCAAAAAGCTTATGACAAAATCTGTTTCAGTAAGTTGGCTTTTGAGAGTTTAAAAGTTATTTTTCACTTAATTGATTGCACACAACTCATTTTAAGCTCATTTTCAAAACAAAAAGCTATTCTAGAAAGCTTAGGATATGTAAAAGCTAGTTTTGATAAGCTACCTAGACTAAAAACACTTAAAGCTAACTAAATCCAAAAGTTTCTCCTAAGAAGCAACCTCAGTAACTATGGAACTAAAAGACCATAAACAACTTAAGAGCTAAATAATGCACATAAGCAAAAACACAGAAATGAGCTTTGGAAATTTATTAAACCTACTAAAACTAAAATTCTAAATGAAAAAAAACAAATACTATTAGCTTAGAAATCTAGAAAACTACAAGCTAAGTATTACTTACAACTGATTTTAGTTTAGAATTTTGATAACTTTAAAAGGCAAAATGTACCCTAGTAAACAAGCTAGAAATTGAAAAGCTAGTTTTAATCTATTTTAACCTATATGTAATCTAAAAGCCTACTTAATTTTAGAAGCTAAAACCTAATTAAGCTAACCTAAATTGATCAAGGAAGACTGCATAGTAACTTCTGCAGGTCCCCCTGCTGATGCACTTGGCCAAATGGATCAAGAAACAATTACAAGTGTGACCTTAAGTGGTCAATCATAAGCACTAAACACACTTAATAAGAGTTTTTAAACACGAATCAAGCAAATTCCAGTCGGACAAAAGCTTGGATTCCAAATTCTAATGAGCTTTTGAAAGCAAACACCCTGGTGCAACAAATTATAAAATCCCAACCATAAATTGCTAGATTTTGAAAACTAACTTTGAAAATACTTAACTACTCTTTTAAAAATGAAAATAATAAAGTGATACAAACAATGACTCAACGCATTTTGACTTTAAAGTGGTCAAACCTTATTAAACCAAACACTCCTTTAACTAAGGCACAATCCATTTAAACTTGAGATTTTAAAATCTAGCTAGAAAAGCCTAAGTACCAGATATCAAATAGCTTATAACAGCTTGATTATAATAAAACAATAATCAAAATATAACGTAGAATCCAAGATCTAAACTATGCTATTATTTTTTGGTTTTTATGATTTTATAAGACAAAATGAGAAAAACAAAAATCTAAGCTACATAGACTAAAAACAGATTATCAAATGAAACTAATAAGCACATAAGATGACATTAAGCACAAATAAGCAAGCTAATAAGCAGATTATAAGCAGATAAGCAAATTTAGACTAGGAAAATTAAGGCAAGTAAAGTAAATGAACACTTACAATCAACCTTAGCTAAACAAAGGTTAAATTTGCTCAAAGAGCTTATCAACAGCTCTGGCTTATTTAAAATAAGCCAGTAAAAGTCCTTGGAAGCTCTTCCATTGTTAGCTTCCCTTCCAAAAGCTCAAAAGTCCAATAATCCAAGGTTTTAAACTGATTTTATAGATTTAAGTATGTTAAAGGCTTATTTAAGCTCAATCTTAGCTTAGAGACTAAGAGAGCTAATAAGAGCTTATTGTGAGCTTATCAAACAGTACACAAACACTTTGAGTAATTGAGAGCCTATGAAAATTTTTATTAATGAAAACTAGATTCACTAACAGAAAAATCATTACAAAATATTAAAGCTGAATTACATTGACTTGAAAGAGAAATTTTATAAACTAAAAACTTAATAAGCTAAAGTTACAATTTATCTAAAAATCTAAAAGCTAAAAAACTCCGTGTGTGTGTGTGAGTGAATGAGTCTTTTTATAGTAGCCAGGGGAAGCTTCTAGGGGCCTGAGTCTGTTGTACGCTCCTCTTGATCTCATCCATCCGTTTATCTCAATCATAGTCTGTTGTATTTATACATCCAGGCTATCATCCTTTATAGGCTGCAAAGATCCATTCACCTAAAAGGGAACCACAACACGGGTTGCCAGCGTGGCAATCCATGATGTGACACTTGTGCTTCTTTTCCATGTGATTAAGTGTAAAATCTTGCATCCTTGTGTGTTTTCTCATAATCCACGTAGCATTCCCTTTGTGGGGATTGACCAATAAGAGCATTTGGTGATGTAATACTCTGCCAGCTTATCCTTTTTCACTTGAATTGCGTAGTCATGTGGCTAATTTTGATTTGCCCTTTAGTTTGAGCTCGAGGTAAAACAGGGAAGAAGGTGAATAGTGGTAACTCCTCTTTCCGCGTTTTACTTTTATAAAAAAGGAACGTTTGACTTTTCTTTTTGACCCGGGTTATAACTTGTTTGACCTTGGGCTTATAAAGGTTTTAGGCCACGGGTAAGGGTGTTGGGCTTGGTTTTAACAGGTGTTAACTCTTATAATAAAAAGAGTTAACACCGTTAGGGTTTAGGGGACCATTTTTGTAATTTGGTTTTCTTTGAGGGACTAAGTTGGGAATTTTTGGGTTTTGTCATTTAGTGGTTGACTAATGTTGACCTTTTATAGCATTCTCCCAGATTTGGCACACTCAATTCCGTTCCCGTGTCCGTGTTTGTCCGATTTTGACCGCTTTCTTGAGATTTTTGCAATATCCGTACCTACACAATCACAAAGACAAAACAAGAAATATTCAAGCATTTTAAGCACAATTTTGTCTTTTTAGGGAAATTTTTTATATAAAAATGATATGTGTTTTCACACATATCAAAATTCCCCAAACTAAGCGATTGCGTGTCCTCACGCAATATTATATGCTCTATAACCAAATACCTCAAAACTTTCCCAAACTAAATCTTTGAAAAGTAGCAAAGATTTTCGTAGAGAAAGTTAAGAAATCACAAGTTATAAAACACCCCTTTTTCCCATTTTTTCTAAAACTTTTTCATTTTTTTTAATTTTTTTTTATTAATAATATAACTCAGATTATTTCAACTTTCGTTATTTTCATAACTATTAGGGATCATAGAACAAGATGCATTTCGATCCGAGAATGCCCCAAAAAGGATAAATTCATCGTCCCCGACTTTTCACTTATCCAAACCAAGCTTAAAACGAAATCACAGCTAAATATCAGTAAAGATGCTAACACTACTTATATTTGTAACTTGTGAACTTTTTACTCCCGACATTTATTATATCTTAAGTGAGTGTGCTATTATGAATTTCAACCATGGATCAACTTTTTGCAACATACTATGCTTTACGTTCCACCTTAGAATAATGAGTTTAAAGGCGAGATCATCCCATGTAGCGACTTTCGTCTCGGCACATCCCAACCTTGCGGCTAAGTGACCAGGCTTTTGACACCCCACAGAGACTAGTATCGGGACTCACGGACCTTAGGTTTCAAAAACTCTCAGGTTTCCCGGATATTCATAGCTTATAAAATAGAATAGTCAAAGTGCAAAAGCATATTTGAATTTAACAAAAAGAAATCTATTTATTAATTTAAACTTAACTATTAAACATTTATGCAATTGTAACCCTCGACCTTTTAGAAGGCTGCAACATCGGTTGTGAGCCGGCAAGATGCAGCAAACTTTTATCAGTCTCGGATCTTTATTCTTACTATGGGCTTTCTTTAGAAGACTACCACATCGGTTGTGAGCCGGCAAGAGGTAGTAAACTTTTATCAGCCCACAGCTTTTATTATATTTTTTATTTTATATATATAGAAAAGCTTTTTTTTTGAAAAAATCAAGTAATAGAATTTGAATTAAGTACTAAAATATTTGCTAATATACTTAACATAAAAATTGTTGAGTTAAGTTTAAAATCTCCAAAAAATAGCACGTAATAGTAATCTGGTTAAGAGCTTATGGAGAAAAAGCAACAAGAGTAACATACATGAGCTCTTAAATTCCCAACTAATTCCTTATGTTTAGCATCCTACTCAAACCTAACACTGTCAGGTTTTTTCGTTCTTCGCAAACTTCGCGAATGCTTAGCCTAAAAGTTTAAGGAACAGCTAGAGCTCACACGCTCGATTTGGGACAAAGTTATTCTTATTCTAACCAGCAAAGGAAAGTGTTCAAAATATGAGACAAAAACAAATATTTTATATTTTTGAAATTTTTAAATTTTTTCAAATATTTTGAAATTTTTTGTGGAAAACGGGTACCGTGAGGAACAACAGTAAAGTGTAGCAAGAAATTATACGAAAGATATACTACCACCCATACTAAAATCAAACATGTTCCTTAATGTTTCCCTAGCCTAAGACTTAAAACCCCATAACTAGAACTCACAAAAAAGGTCGAATGCTGTAAACAATCAAGCCTGAAGAAAGTATCACAAAAATCTTTAGCCGTTTATTAAGTGTGCTAAAAGATAAATGTTAGATGATAATAATCTTTAGGATATCGGATTTCCCCAAACTAATGGCAAGCAAAGGCTAGGAAGCTCGAGTGGACCGGGATAAAACACCGAACACGAGAGTCTTCAGAAAATTTGGGTCAATCCTAACAATCACAAGTACAAACAACAAACACAAAGATCGGAAAAGTACAAGCCTCCTCACAACACATTAGAAGATAGAAAGAAAATCGATAAGCATGGGGTGCCTCCCACGAAGCGCTTTGTTTTTAGTAACCGAGTCGCATAGCTTGACTCGATCCCTAAATTCATTTGTCCTTAGGGAGAGTAAATGGAAGAGAAAATCTCAATTGGGCTTTCATTAATGTTTGGACAAACATTAAAGCACATGGAAGTTCCATCCCGATGAGAAGCCACCGGCTCTAAGTGGAGATGTCGGGGTCATAAATGGTGTCCTCACTTTTGGTGGAGGAAGGTAAAGGAGAAACTTCAGGGTATGTGAGAAATGGGAGGAAAATCCAAGTGACAAATGTGAAGGAATTGTCAACTTCAACATTAATCTCACCTCCCCCTGGGTCAAAACATTCGTCTTCATTAAGCTCATCAACATTGTTGATCACTAGTGCATCGGGCTCAATATTGAAGGTTAAACGTTCATGAGTGGAATCATTGTTAAGCAAGTTGTCAATAATGTCCTCTTCTGAGTCAAAATCACTTTCAATATCTGGTGGTATCGAATCACCTGGTCCGGAAAATATATCGATCTCTTCCCTATTGGGGTCACTATCCTTAATGAGAGTAATAGATGTGGGAAGAGACTCAATGATTGTATGAAAATTTTCCGGTGACCGGGAAGATGAATTACCGCATAGCAACAACATTCGATTGATATAATCCTCGTGCTCTCTAACAATTCCTAGAGGAATCATGATAAGCTCACCGGTGAACTCATGATGAAGAGGATCACTTTTGGGAGAAAAAGTTATCAAAGGTTCATTCTCTGGTTCATTCTTAAGTTGTTGTGGTTCATGATCGAAAAACACTTCGGGAGAAAGATTATGGGTAGTATCATCACTAAGCAAACTCTCAAGATATAATACGTCTCCTTCTGAGTCATAATATCCTTCAATATACGTAGGAACTTCGATAGCTAGAAAAGCATCAATCTCATCATTATCGCCTCCTGGATCAAAACACTCATCCTCATTAATTGAAGCATCATTCGTTTTACATTCCAAATCAAACTCATTCTCTTCGAAAGGTGGATCATTGATGAATCCCTCGATAATGGAAGCAACGTTTTTCAAAGGAGTAGACGGATCAACATGAAGTAAAATCTCAATGTCGTCTCTTGGAGCGAGACACCTATTTTATTAGAATCAGAAAGAAGTGTGACTAGGAAAGTCGATTCATCAAGGTTGGAATCATAAGAATCCTTGCACTCGTTATACTCTAATTCTTTATTAAAAAGAGGGTTTTTGAAATTGACATCGAATTCGAAAAGAGGGTTAGAGAAAGTCATGGAATCATCACGTGGATCTTTGATGGAAGAGAAATCATCATATGAAGGTAAAACGTTCTTACTATCACTCCTGGATGTGTCCTCGGATTCTCTTGGGATTAGGACAATTTCCTCAGTACTAAAAGTACTAAGGTGCTCGTCCCCCATTATAAGAGAATCCTTAGGCTCAATAGACGGTAAGGTGGATGTGATTGCAAAAACCAAAGAAACTTGAGGTGGTTTGTTTGAATGAAAAATGCTCTCCTTGCAAATAACTTTGAAATTCTTCAAACAAGGTGTGATACGAGTTTGACGTTTAGCTGTCGGCTCTGCGAGATTCTTCACTTCTTGCTTTTCTTTTTCATCGTTGACATCTTCCGGGTGAGTTAAGCAAACTAGAGCGGGTTCATCGGTAAACTTTTTAAAACTATCCTTGCATGCGTCATTAACCATATTAATTGACTCATTTTCATGCTTTTGAGGATGTTTTGACGTGCCATTGACATGAAAAGTTATTTATTCATTTCCGTCCCTTAAAACAAGCTCTCCTTCGTATGCATCGATTAAATCACGGCTGGTTCTCAAAAAGGATCTCCCAAGTATGAGAGGAACTCGAGGATCAGCTTCAAAATCAACAACAACAAAGTCGGTAGGAAAATGGAAATTCCCAACTTTGACAAAAATATCTTCGGCGAGTCCTTTAGGATGAGTAATTGATCAGTCCGCTAACTCTAAAGTCATCCGAGTTGGTGTAAGTTCCGGCAGAGAAAGCTTTTTCCAAATAGAAAGAGGCATAAGATTTATGCTCGCGCCAAGATCGGCCAAGGCGTGGGCGAGTGCATACAACATATCCGGGAAAATTACATGGAATAAAAACTTGTCGGATCTCCAAGCTTTTCGGGAAGCTTTTTGAGAAGCATCGCCTAGCAATTCTCGTTCAATGGTATCTTAGCTTAACTCAAAGCAACTTTTCCTTATCATGAGCAAACTCTTAATTCGTAAGGAGCAAACTTGGGCGTCAAAGTAAAGATCCGCGAAACTAATGTCCGAAGTAGCGCAAATCTTGAAAGATTTGGAAGAACTTTCTCCATTTGATTCGAAGCTTTGTCACGGGACTTTTGATTATCACGTCGTGAAGGATATGGAATTTTTGACTTAGGTAAACTCTTTGGAATATTAGATTCCGGAATGGGAGTGGTTTTAGGCAAAGTCGTCAGAACATCGGGTTCCGAAATAGAAATAGGGATAACCGGAGGTGGGATTTGAGCGGTACTTCCTTGGAAATTTGTTGGCTCTTTATCCTTTGTCTCCTCGGTTTCTCTCGTTCCACTACCGATCTTTAGGCGAATGGATAAAGTAGGAATTGAGGGTCCCTCATAAGCAACACCACTTTGAGTAGTGATCGTTTTCATCTCACCCTTCGGGTTTGGGATTGTGTTACTCGGAAGAGTACCTGAAGTTGAGGCTTGATTTTGAAAGAAACTTCCTAAAATACTCCGCATGTCATTATTTAAATTTTTCCTAAGATTTTCTTCTTGTTTAGTTAACGTGCTTCTTATTTCATTGATTTGACCTTGCATATTTCTCACAATTGACTCATTAGCTTTCATATAACTCGTAATTTCAGATGGAATCCCTTGTTGAAATTTATTATTATGAGCTTGAAAAGGTTGGTTTTGAAATCCTTGATTTTGAAAATTCGGCACATGATTAACTTGATTTTGAAAACCTTGATTCTGTCGACCCTGAAACATTCTGAACCACAACCCTGCCGTCATGAACTGTGGCTTGGTTCCTAGGATTTGATGAAGTTCTGAATTGATTGTTTGTTTGAGGAAGGTATGTTTTGTATGATTGGGTGAGAAGGGAAAGTGTGTTGGTTAAATTCTCAGTTAAGTTATCTGTTGGGGAGAGTCCCGAATCAAGTTGAGAGTTGTCAGCAAAGTATGGTGGAACATATGTAGATGATGGATTTGTGGATGATTGTGAATTGTACTACTGAGGTGCCACATTGGTCATCAAGGCAAGAGGATCAACTATGTGTTGAGTGAATCGGTCTAACATCATTTTGTTCTCATTGGCATGTGCCTTGTGCTGCTTTAGATAAGCATACAGTTGATCATAGTTGGAGTCCCTCAAGCTTCTGTTGAGTTTCACTGCAGTTACAAATCTACCCCATTCTGGCAACATGTTATTAACAAACTTAGAATTCAACTGCATTATAGACATGGTCATCTTGATGTTACGCATGTCGTTCATGAGTTTGGCAAACCGGATATAGTAATCATGAATAGTCTCTCCTTTGTGTTGACGAAAGTGTTCGAAGTCATCATACAGCTGTGATTCACGGTCTTCTTTTGTTAATTCCGAACCTTCCAGGAGCATTTTCACATTTTCCCATGTGTCCTTTGCATCAGTGTAATGATTGATAATAGAGTAGATATCTTTTGGCAACCCTTGAAGTAGGATGTTTGTTGCCCGAATGTCAGCATTGTACCTATCCTTATCTTCAGGTGACAGGTCAGAATAGACACGAGGTCATTCTGGACCTAGATGTAGGGCACCTTCATCTCCTTCTGCAATAGTTTCCCTAAATGTTCCCAACTGAAAAGGTCCTTCATCAATTGACTTCAAGATGTTCACCCCATTCTCTTTACCCCGACAATACAGTCGAATACGTTGTTGCCATGATGCAAAGTCAGTCCTATCAAGCATAGGTGGTCGGGTATCGGAACCGGCACATTGGATGTCTTCCGAAAGATTAGCCATTTTAATTGATTGTGAAATGATTAATTTGATCGAACAATGATTAGTGATTGTATGTTAAAAGTGATGATTGTTTGTTGGATTAGGTGATATGTTGTTTAATTGTGATTTGGTTTGGTTGAAATGAGTTAACGTAATGAAGAAATTTTTTGCCAGAGTTTCTTTCTACCAAAACGCAGTGAAGGTCTTCAAAAGTAGACAAAACGCAGGAAGTCTTGAGACAAAACGCAATCAAGTCTTGAGACAAAACGCAATCCAATCTTGAGACAAAACGCAATCAAGTTTTGAAATGGGCAGAGTCTCTCTTAGGCAAAATTCAATAAGACAAAACGCAATACAGTTGTCCTTTACAAAATGACAAAACGCAGTGTCCTTTTCTGACAAAACGGAAGAGGCAAAACGCAACCAAGAATATGCCAGTGAGACAAAACGCAATCAAGAAAATACGAACTTTTTCACCTAAAAACACCTAAAAATTACCCTTTTGAACGTTTTTGCTTGGTTTCTTTTGCACAACTTGATCCTAGAAGGCTATAACAACTATAAAAAACAAACTTTAACATCACAAACGTGAGAATCAAAGAGTGTCAAGAATAAGACCATAAACCTTCAAAAACCAAACTTTTGATCTAAACTAACCAAGAAAATGCACACATAATCTAGCTAATCATCCCATGAGCTCTGATACCAATTATAGGATATTGGATATCATAACACAATGAATGATCTAAGGGTTGGCTAATTAATCTTAGAGAGAGAAAGTGAGTTCTAGTGAGTGAAATTACACTTTATGTGTGTGTATTATAAAATGATCAACCAACCCCTTCCCATGGCTGGAAAGGGGTATAAATACATAAGTTTTGTGCCCATAAGTGGGCTATGGAGTGGGCTAACATGTGGGTAAAGACCCAGCCCAACACCATAAGTCATACGATAATTACATGATTAATATTAAGGCTACGAGCTAACCTATGCTAGACATTACACGGGGTGACCGAGTCTTTTACATGGATTTTCATAATCCTAACACAAAATGTGAGACTTATTCTAGATTGTTAAACCTTAGGGACTAGTTTTGCCAATAGGGAAACTACTTTTTGCCTAAAGTTAAGTTTATTAGGAATATAGAAGTATCACTAAACCTTAGGGGGCATTTTTGCCAAAACCCAAAAGATTTTAAACAAAAACCCCCTTGCCTCGTTCTTATACACACACGAACACACTCACTCAATACCTCCATTGTTGATTTTTCAAAAACCTCCAAGAACTTGCTCAACCTTCGTTTAATCACTAAGGTACACTTGTTATATGTTTCTCATACCCATAGCACCTTTTAATAGACCTTAACATGGACTATTCACTCGAAAAACCCTAAAAATTATTGAAATTTTGTCTCATTGAAAAGTGGATGAAACCTATAATTGATTGAGGGGTTTGGTCCTATAAGGGTCTAGAACATGTACCTATAACAGTTTTTAATGGGGATACTATATGTATGTGATTTGAATGATTCTTGATTTCGAACAAATGTGAAATGGTTAAGAACTTAAAAAAGTTCATGGGTTTGGGTTTAAGAATGATAAACTAAGTGTTTGAGTGTGTTTGCTTGAGTTTAAACATGTCTTAACTACAAAAGTTGGCTTATTTAGGTTATTCGTGTTCTTATGAGACGAACAAAGCAAAAGTCACGATTTTTGTGGTTAATTCATGTTGAATTTGTGTTAGTTTAATTTTATGATGCTACATGATCATGTTTAAATGGATTTGGATGCTCAAAAGTGGATAAAAATGTTGGTGTAATGTTTGCCTAGGCGAATTATACCTCCTCCCTTAGGCGAATTATACAACTAATGATAGGCGAACTATACATGTAAAAGTAGGCAAACTATACGCGTAAGGTTAGGCGAACATACGTGTTTTCACTTGGAGAACTAATCATGTAATGATGGTAATCAAATCTCATAATATTGGTAATCTAAGTATAATTATTCCTTAACATGTCACTTAGTGATTGGTTTAGGTCTAGTTTTCCTTAGAAATCTTTTGTGATTGCGTTGCTCTTTATAGATGGCCTATAGTTAGTGCGTTATATGATTAAGTGTGTCTCTCGATTTCATGTTGATTGTCATGTATGTAAATTTTATGCCTAGGATTTGTATGCCTAATCATTAGAGAAAATCAACCTTGCATCTATAATCACTCTTCATGATCTAGATTGTCCTTCAGTGAAATATTTGTTTGTATATGAATTGTATGTGACTAATCTTAGCAGAATCATGTCTTCCATCACTGCTCAACAAACCAAACTTGATCTTGAACTTGTTCCCAAGAAGAAAAGGCTTGAGATTAGAAAATGCAACGGAAGAATCAATCCTGGAAAGAAACAGAGAGAACCTACATTTCAAGTTGTCCTGGATACTCTTGCTCTCACTCCATGCTATTCTGCATTTTTCACCAATGCAGATGTTTCTGAAGTTTACATGCACCAATTCTGGGATTCTATCCACAAGTATGAAAATTCCTATAGGTTCAGAATGGACAAGAAGAAGAA
>BQNB010151308.1:0-15918 GCA_026074375.1 Tanacetum coccineum
AAACATCTATTGATGATGGAAGCAAAGGTTCTCCAAGGTTGATACATATGATCAATATACATATCAAAAGAAATTCCAGAGAGCCTGTATAACCTAGTGATTTGATAAAGGTGACAACTGCATCAAGAGGAGGTGGTGCAACAAAGTTGTTATGAATTATATTTGAGTTGATAAGACAAAACACGAATGAAACAAGATGGAAACAAAAGGACCAAATTCATCATTGAAGAATTCTACAAGCTGGTGGAGAAAATAAAGATTTGGTTAAAAAGAGATAAAGAGGAAAAGATAAAGATAAATAATTAATTGATTCTCTCATTAATATCTTTTATTAGTTTTCGTGTAAGCCTTGACTCATTATGCTATAAAAGGATGTCCAGGCATATTGTTTTAATCATCCATAAAAGTGTGTGTTCTCAATGAGAGTCGACTAAAAGAAAACGTGTGTGTACACGTTTAGTTAGTTAGTAGATAGTTGTAGACGTCTATAGTTTAGCCTCAAGGATTGTAAATCCCTGTTACTAGTTAGAGTAACCGATCTATTCTGATCAAATAGTATTTGGGGCTGTGTTGATTAATAAAGAAAAACCTTGAAGTAACTTTGATTCTATGTTATTATTCCGCTGTGCAAATTTATATCATTGTTACTATATTATCCTAGATGAGGTCTAAACAACCTCGAGCTTAAACGATCAAAGAACCTATCATGTGTTATAGGTTTTCAAAATTGGTATCAGAGCCTCGTGGCTCGTGATCTAGGATCTTACAAGGTGTTATTATGGTCGAGTTTATGATGAAAAAGGTGTCGTGTTTCTGCTTTGAAGTTTGGAGTTAAGAATGCTAATTTGTGACAGTTTAGCGACAGTTTTGTGACACTTTAAAAGTGTCGTCTGGATACTTAAAAAAAGGAGTATCCTTAAGAGTGGTAATATGTTAATACTGTTGTCTTTGGTTAGTGCTGCTTGTTGATGTGTTAGTGCTGCTTGTTGATGTATTAGTGTTGCCAAAGAAGATTAGTGTTGCCAGATAATGTGTTACTACTGCTCGAATACAACTTAATGCTGCTAGCTTCGTAAATTCAAGGTCAAGGTATGTTAATGTTGCTTCGAGTATATTAGTATTGTTAAGGTGTTAAAACAGTATTAAGTTACTACTGTTGGGTTCGAATGCAAGATTACAACTGCCAATTGATACTTAATACTGCTCGATGGTTTTATTAGTACTGTTCGTATTGTATTAATACTGCTGGCAACAAAAGTTTATACTGCCAGTGTATACTTTGTACTGCTGGCATAGAGAGTTTGTACTGCCAGTTTTAGCCGATATCGGACAACAAAGAAGGCAGTTGGAATGGCAGATATCAGATAACACACACAAAAGTATGTTAATACTGCTTGGTTTATTAATACTGTTGGCAATGGAATTTACTGCTGCTAGTACTACTTAGTGCTGCCAAGGAAACTACTTAATGCTGCTAGTTGATTATTTATGCTGCCAATATGATGTTAGTACTGCTAGCCTTGTGGTTAATACTGTTCGAGTAATTTTTAGTACTGCTAGGTTTGAAAAGCAGTTTGTACTGCTAGCATTGTGGTCTAAAGTTAATACTGCTATTGAAGCAGTTCAACTGCTAGTTGTGCTCGATACTGGATAAAACACACAGATTGGATCACGGATAGAACAGGATGCTTCATTTAAGGAGAAGCTAACAGGTTATGATTTTACATGTTCTTAATTGGTTTTAAAGGCTCGTATTTATTGGATTAATTAGTTACGAAGAATATTTTTTATCACCTATCTGAAGTTCAAGTTGGGTTAGTAAAATTATGAGTTTTGCTTTTACCCGATTTAGTAAAATTCTCGTCCCTTGCTTTGAGTGAGCCGTGCTTAGGATTTTATTCCATCCTCGTGTCCTAAGTGGTTTATTATTCCCCTAGATTACCCCAATGAGTATGAATTCTATCTTGGCGTTTTCCCGTTTATCTCGCGTTTTAAGCCTAAACCTCGCGTTTTTACGTTTAAAACTCGCATTTTTTACAAATAACCTTCACATATACTTCAAATTAAATCCTACTTAAATAAAAAAAAAGATACCATTTAACCATTTTAAGGCCTATGGCTGGTTTTACTTATCCAACACACCAACACATTCATTTTTCCCATAAAACTTTCATCATTCCATCGCACTTCTCCATAACATGCAAAAATAACCATCCATGCTTCCAAAACCACTCTCCTGTCACTAACTCGCACGTATTCCTTCAATCCCTCGAACGTCTCAAGAAGTCTCTCTCAAATCGTCATAATCTCCATTCCACTGACTCATCACCTCGTCACTCATACCCTACTATCAATACTCTCTCCACAACACTCACTCTCGCTCCTCTCTGTTCCACATTACTCTACTCTCACACGTTTTTTTCTCGTCGTCTCTCATCCACTACATCAACTACATCCCGCCGCTCCTCCAAATACGATTCACCGATCCGACATCATAGAACCTCTCCTCCAAATTACTCTCGCCACCGTCTCCACACCACGCTCCACGTCTCTAACCATTCTCACCTCTCCCATAACTCTCAACATCATTCTAATCCGTCTCAATAGGTCCCCCCTCTCCTCCCTCTCTCCAGTACTCCTTCCAACGTCCCTCCACTTTCACATCTCGTCACCACTCTCACTCTCTCAGGCTCCCTCTACCCTTCTTGCTGCTTCCGTACACCATACCACCACCATCACCACTCTCACAAAATTTTCCTACTCCTTTTTATCATTATAACATCATCCTAAAGCCTCTTGCAAAGTTTGGTAAGGATCCATGAAGATTTGAAGAAGTTTAGGGCTTGTTTCTTGGGGATTCTTGAAGCTTTTTGATTGGGGTTTTATTGGGGAAATTCTTGGTGATATTTTAGGGCTAAGGAAGTGTTTAATCATTGGTTTTGAGGGTTGCTTTGTTCGAACCAGCCCTAGCAAAAAGGGTGTTTGTGTTTTTTTTTATTCTCTAGCCCTAATCATCTCCTAGTAAGATCCTCTCTTCAGTTTTAATCTTTATTTCATTTTTGAATCATTCAAATGGATGATGGGTTCTGGAAATAATGCGTTTTTATGTTACGAAATGTGTCTAATTAATAGTTATGGCATTGTGTTAAGTCTTAGATGAAATAAAATGATTTTGGAATTGATTTTGGAAAGGGTTATGGGATGTTTGTTACTTCAGTAGCAAAACAGGTTGATTACGAATTTTTTTTGGTAATAAGGTACCTGGGAAATTTGATAATGATGTTGGAAAGTGTCTAAGGTCTATTGGTTAATTGATTAGAGGCAGGATCTCCTCCCATCCGAATGAGCGAGATACGGCCGATTTACCAAAACTAGTCACTTTTTGCAATAAGTTGGGAAACGGGGTATAACCCCATATTTTTGCACTAACTTTTTAAAATATAAAGTTGCTACCTGAGAGATACACTTAGGAGCTATCATCTCCAAGTGGTCTCACGTTTATAGCATATATAGATTTTGATTTATGGTCATTTCGTGGAGTGGAAATATCAGGAAAGTAAAACTTTTTGACATAGAAGGGTAAAATGGAAAATCACATTAGGATCTTTGTTCCCCTGGACAGCGAGGCCTGGATTTTTGAAAAGTAGACTCAAAAATGCTTTCTAGAGGAGTTGAAAACCTCTAATGTTCGAAAATGAATTAACGGACATTTTGGATTTATGATTCAACTAAATATGGAAAGATTTCAGAATTTTATAAATAAAAGTTACTAGACGTAAAACCAAAACGGGTAATTTTGTGTGAGTTGACGGTAAAGAGTAAACAGGTGAGAAACATGGTATGAATGACATAGTAAAGAAGACAGGGAGGGGAGTTTGTTTTAGGACACTGAGAGAATTGAAGAACGAGATTTATGGTCAGAAGAACACACTTCGGTAGGAGCGATGGCGAGCATGTGCGCGCGTGGCTATGGTTGCGCTGTGACGGGTGAAGGGTGGTCACTCATATAAGTGATGGCGTAGTGGACTTTTATAAAGTCATCGATTGGACACATGATTCGACATTACACAACTCTAGTTTTTGCATGCAATGTAAATGTACGATGTACCTACGTGTTATCTTTTCTACGCGAGACCATGTTGTCTAAAACACATTACAAATAGCACACTAATGTTGATTCTAACGTACAGCTAGAAAAACGTTCATAGCTCTCCTCGTAGGAGTATATTGTCTGTCTTCAACAACTCCTATATGCAGTGGCATTATGCACTAATCGATTATTTGTAGCTCGGTGTTGGGGGGTTAAGGTATATATGCCGCCCCGGGGGGTGGTGGTCGGGTGGTAGGAGGGGGGGGGTCTGGGGGGGGGGTGGTGGGGAGGTGGGTGGGGGAGTAGGTGTTTCATAGGGTGGTTAGTGTGCGAGTTATAGAGCGTACGGTGTAGACCCCGTTTTGGTATATATATCTCGCGGAGTGGGGGGGGGGGGTTGGGGGACTTGTATCTAAATTGGTTGGGGTGTCTTAAATTTATTGTTTGTGGGTTAGGCGACAAGATTTCAGTGTTTGTCTTCGCTTATTAATGGAAGCTCCGGGTCACCGGGGGGGTCGTCCGCTCAAGGTGAGTTCATAGCCTCGCCTTTCAACTTTTAAACTGTATTTATAAACCCCGCGAGGGAGATACATGCTTGTTTTATAAACTGAACACAAGAAATTTTATGTATGACTGGACCCAAATTGAGATTTAATGGCAGAGTAGCTATGCCAAAAGACCCTAACATCATGAACTGTTAATTGCCTATAATGGGTGAGCGCTAGTACAAATAAGTAGATCTATTAGGTTTGACAGCCCTGTCCGGGGGTATGAATCGAATCCTTTCGAGCACCCTGTCAACGGACAATTTGTATTTAGAATTTAGGTATAAGGCAATAATACCTAGTTTTGGGGCAATTGATTTACATACAAGATATGTGTTAACGTTAAGGCTCGGTGTCATGAGCTCATTGCAATAGAAACGTGATTAATGGCTTGTCCGTACAACAAGTCACTCGATGAACTAAACTTGTGTTCATTTTTATCTCTTACAAACTCTATGGATTCACTCAACATTTTTGTTGACTTTTTATGCATGTTTTATCTCAAGTAACCAAGGGTGATAGATGCTGTGTACGAGGAGTCTGCGCTAAAGTTTTAAAGAACTTGTATTTTGTTTCATTTTATCAAACTAATCATCCATGTTTTGAAAAACTTATGTTATGAATTTGGTAACGATCCTGTGGGACGTATGTTTTATTACTCTGACTTTTCTTTAAATGGAACAATGTTTTAAAACGCCTCTTTTGAGTCGTTTTCTATATCCTTGTGCGATTGTACTAAGAATTAACACCCAAAGTTGTATGTCCCGCTGCGTTGAAGCTTATATCCGGGGATTAACTGACAACATCAAGGGAACAGTTATTGGATCCAAACCCACAAGCCTGAATGAAGCTGTGCGCATGGCACACACATTGATGGAGCAAAAGGCTCAAGCTCAAACAGAAAGGATTGCCGAGGGCAATAAAAGAAAATGGGAAAGTTCACAGGGTGGTAACAACGGTAATAACAGAAACAACAATAGGGACAACACCCGCCATAACCAGCAAAACAATCAGAGGCAGGGGAATGCGCGGGCAATGACCACCGCCCCTGCTGAGCAAGGTGGGTATGCTGGAAACAAACCACTCTGTAATCGTTGTAGAAAGCATCACTTTGGCTATTGCAAGGTAGTATGTAACAACTGTGGAAAGGCGGGCCACATGGCACGAGATTGTAAGGGCAAAGCTATAGCTACGGGTGCTAATACGCGACCAACCGTGACGTGTTATGATTGTAGAGAAAAGGGGCACATAAGGAACTATTGCCCAAAGAGAAAGGATCCAAAAGGTGAGGAAGCTCGAGGTCGTGCTTACGTGATTAAGGATACTGAGAAGCAGCAAGGACCTAATGTGGTTACGGGTACGTTTCTACTCAACAATTGTTATGCTACTGTGTTATTTGACTCATGATCTGACAAAAGCTTAGTGAACACTAGTTTTAGTCACTTGATTAACATTAATCCGGTTAGACTAGACACTAGTTATGAGGTGGAATTGGTCGATGGAAGGGTCGCTAGTACTAATACTGTCCTAAGAGGATGTACCCTGAACTTATTAAACCACTTATTTAAAATTGACCTTATGCCCATTGAGCTGGGAACTTTTGACGTAGTTATTGGGATGGATTGGTTAGTTGATCAAGACGCCATTATCGTATGTGGCAAGAAGGTAGTGCATATACCCGTTAAGAACAAGACGTTGGTAGTTGAGGGCGACCGTGGTACGTCCCGATTGAAGATAATATCCTGCATTAAGGCCAGCAAATACATCGAAAGAGGACATCAGTTGTTCGTGGCACATGTAACCGAGAAAGAACCAAAGGAGAAACGTTTGGAAGATGTACCGGTGATTCGAGGATTTCCCGAGGTTTTCCAGATGACTACCCGTGGACTCCCACCACCTCGGCAAGTGGAATTTAAAATTGAACTTGTACCGGGTGCTGCACCTGTTGCGCGCGCCCCGTACTGATTGGCACCATCCGAGATGAAGGAATTGGCGGACCAATTGCAAGAGTTATCAGAAAAAGGGTTTATTCGCCCGAGCTCGTCGCCATGGGGAGCGCCGGTGCTATTCGTAAAGAAAAAGGATGGAACTTTCCGAATGTGTATCGATTACCGCGAGTTAAACAAGTTGACGGTCAAAAATCGTTATCCTCTCCCGAGAATCGATGATTTATTCGATCAACTTCAGGGCTCAAGTGTGTATTCGAAGATTGACTTGCGAACGGGGTATCATCAACTCCGTATTAGAGAGGAAGACATCCCCATTACTGCCTTCAGAACTAGATACGGTCATTATGAATTCCAAGTGATGCCGTTCGGCTTAACCAATGCGCCTGCGGTGTTCATGGACCTAATGAATCGGGTGTGCAAACCGTACCTCGACAAGTTCGTGATCGTGTTTATCGATGATATACTTATTTACTCTAAGAGCAAAGATGAACATAAGGAACACTTGAAGACCATTCTGGAACTACTAAAGAAAGAGAAATTATACGCGAAATTCTCGAAGTGTGATTTTTGGCTTGAATCTGTGCAATTTCTCGGTCATGTGATCGATAGTAAAGGCGTTCACGTTGATCCTGCAAAGATTGAGGCAATCAAGAACTGGGCTACGCCGACAACACCAACTGAGGTGAGGCAATTTCTGGGTTTGGCCGGTTATTACCGGAGATTCATCGAAGGTTTCTCTTTAATTTCCAAACCTCTTACCAAGCTAACCCAGAAGAATAAGAAGTATGAATGGGGCGAGGATGAAGAAGACGCGTTCCAATTTCTTAAGCAGAAACTGTGTTGTGCACCTATATTGGCGTTGCCCGAGGGATCCGAAGACTTTGTTGTGTATTGCGATGCATCACTTAAAGGTTTTGGAGCTGTTTTGATGCAAAGAGAAAAGGTTATAGCTTATGCATCCTGGCAATTGAGAACCCACGAGGAGAATCCCACGACCCATGACTTAGAACTGGGGGCCGTGGTTTTTGCACTAAGATTATGGAGACATTATCTCTACGGAACAAAGTGTGTAGTTTATACGGATCATAAGAGCCTTCAATACATCCTTGATCAGAAGGAACTTAATATGAGGCAGCGCCGGTGGATCAAACTCTTGAGCGATTATGATTGCGAGATCCGTTATCATCCGGGCAAGGCAAACGTGGTGGCTGACGCTTTGAGCCGAAAGGAAAAAGAACCAATAAGGGTTAGAGCATTGGTAATGACAGTACACCCAAATCTACCTGATCAAATCCGTAACGCGCAATTAGAAGCAATGAAAAAAGATATGTAAGGCAGAAAAATTTAGGAGAATAATCAAGCCAGAGATTTGAGGTTCGTTCGACCAGAAATAAAAACCAGATATTTTGACAAGCGTATTTGGCTGCCACGATATGGAGGGTTGAGAAATTTAATTATGCACGAATCCCATAAATCCAAATACTCCATTCATCCAGGATCCGACAAGATGTATCAAGACTTGAAGCAGCTTTACTGGTGGCCAAACATGAAGGCTGATATCGCCACCTATGTTAGCAAGTGCCTAACCTGTGCTAAAGTTAAAGCTGAACATCAAAAGCCATCTGGTTTACTTCAACAACCAGAAATTCCTGTCTGGAAATGGGAGCGAATAACCATGGATTTTATTGTTGGACTTCCGAGGACTCCAAGTGGGTATGACTCTATATGGGTCATTGTTGACCGATTGACCAAGTCGGCACACTTCCTACCAGTAAAGACGACGGACAGTATGGAGAAGCTCACTCAGCTATACCTGAAAGAAATTGTCTGTCGACATGGAGTGCCAATATCGATCATATCGGACAGAGACAGCAAGTTTGCATCAAGATTTTGGCGGTCACTTCAAGGAGCCTTGGGAACACAACTTGACATGAGCACTGCATACCACCCACAGACGGATGGCCAAAGCGAGAGGACAATACAGATGTTGGAAGATATGTTGCGAGCTTGCGTGATTGATATTGGAGGTAGTTGGGATCGACATTTGCCATTAGTCGAATTCTCATATAACAATAGTTATCACGCAAGTATTAAGGCCACTCCATTTGAAGCACTTTATGGGCGGAAATGTAGGTCACCTGTTTGTTGGAGTGAAGATGGAGATAGCCAACTCACAGGTCCAGAAATGATACGGGAGACAACTGAGAAGATAGTGCAGATTAAAAATCGGTTGTTGACTGCTCGTAGCCGTCAGAAAAGCTACGCCGACGTGAGACGTAGACCATTGGAATTTAACGTGGGAGATAAGGTTATGCTCAAGGTATCGCCTTGGAAGGGCGTGATTCGTTTTGGGAAGCGTGGGAAGTTGAGCCCACGATATATTAGGCCATTCAAAGTTCTAGAAAGAGTTGGTCCAGTGGCATATAAGTTGGAGTTGCCAAGAGAACTTCAAGGGATTCACAACACCTTTCATGTCTCAAATTTGAAGAAGTGTTTATCGGATGAGAGTCTTATCATCCCGCCTGACGAGATTCAACTCGATGACAAGTTGCATTTTATTGAGGAACCGGTGGAAATAATGGATCGTGAGGTGAAGCGACTGAAGCAAAGCCGTATACCAATAGTCAAGGTTCGTTGGAACTCGCGTCGAGGGCCGGAGTATACATGGGAACGTGAGGATCAAATGAAGAGTAAATATCCTCACCTTTTCAAGCGGTCAAAGAACGGATAAGGCAAATCGAGCACCGGGACGGTGCTCCGTTATGGAGGGTAGGCTGTGACATTTCGCGTTTTCGAGGTCAATATTAAATCTCAACTTAATTTATGTTTTTACTTTTAGTAAAATTATGAGTTTTGCTTTTACCCGATTTAGTAAAATTCTCGTCCCTAGCTTTGAGTGAGCCGTGCTTAGGATTTTATTCCATCCTCGTGTCCTAAGTGGTTTATTATTCCCCTAGATTACCCCAATGAGTATGAATTTTATCTTGGCGTTTTCCCGTTTATCTCGCGTTTTAAGCCTAAACCTCGCGTTTTTACGTTTAAAACTCGCATTTTTACAAATAACCTTCACATATACTTCAAATTAAATCCTACTCAAATAAAAATAAAAAAAAGATACCATTTAACCATTTTAAGGCCTATGGCCGGTTTTACTTATCCAACACACCAACACATTCATTTTTCCCATAAAACTTTCATCATTCCATCTCACTTCTCCATAACATGCAAAAATAACCATCCATCTTCAAAACCACTCTCTCCCTCTACCCTTCTTGCTGCTTCCGTACACCATACCACCACAATCACCACTCTCACAAAATTTTCCTACTCCTTTTTATCATTATAACATCATCCTAAAGCCTCTTGCAAAGTTTGGTAAGGATCCATGAAGATTTGAAGAAGTTTAGGGCTTGTTTCTTGGTGATTCTTGAAGCTATTCGATTGGGGTTTTATTGGGGCAATTCTTGGTGATATTTTAGGGCTAAGGAAGTGTTTAATCATTGGTTTTGAGGGTTGCTTTGGTTCGAACCAGCCATAGCAAAAAGGGTGTTTGTGTTTTTTTTATTCTCTAGCCCTAATCATCTCCTAGTAAGATCCTCTCTTCACTTTTAATCTTTATTTCATTTTTGAATCATTCAAATGGATGATGGGTTCTGGAAATAATTTGTTTTTATGTTTACTAATGTGTCTAATAATTAGTTATGGCATTGTGTTAAGTCTTAGATGAAATAAAATGATGTTTGGATTGATTTTGGAAAGGGTTATGGGACTGTTTTTACTTCAGTAGCAAAACAGGTTGATTACGAAAATGTTTTCGTAATAAGGTACCTTGTAAATTTTATAATGATGTTGGTATGTGTCTAAGGTATATGTGGTTAATTGGATAGAGCCGTATCTCCTCCGGATGAGCGAGATACGGCCGATTTACCAAAACTAGTCACTTTTTGCAATGAGTTGGGAAACAGGGTATACCCCATATTTTTGCACTAACTTTTTAAAATATAAAGTTGCTACCTAGAGAGGACACTTAGAGCTACCATCTCCAAGTGTTCTCACGTTTATAGCATATATAGATTTTGATTTATGGTCATTTTCGTGGAGTGGAAATATTCAGAAAATAAACTGTTTTGACATAGAAGGGTAAAATGGTAATTTCACTTAGGATCTTTGTTCCCCTGGACAGTGAGGCCTGGATTTTTGAAAAGTAGACTCAAAATTCTTTCTGGAGGTGAAAACCTCATGTTCGTATGAATTACGGATTTTGATTTATGATTCAACAAATTTGGAAGATTTCAGAATTTTATAAATAAAAGTTACTAGACGTAAAACCAAAACGGGTAATTTTGTGTGAGTTGACGGGTAAAGAGTAAAAGAGAAACATGGTATGAATGACATATTAATACAGATTAGGACACATTATTTAAGTAAAATTTGGTCAATAAAAATTGGAATGCAATGCCATGCTAGTTCGGACATAAGTAAAACTTTTATAAAGTCATCGTTTGGTTCATTTTCTTTCGCGTGAGTATTAGTTTATTTTTCTATGTCACGCCTTTTATTTTAGGTCGCTCTTAGGAGTATTTGTCTTCTTCAGCTCTTATATTGCTTGATATTACCGTCCGCTCAAGGTGAGTTCATAGCATCGCCTTTCAACTTTTAAACTGTATTTATAAACCCCGCGAGGGAGATACATGCTTGTTTTATAAACTGAACACAAGAAATTTTATGGTATGGTGGACCCGAATATGAGATTAATTGCATGAGTAGCTATTTCCAAAATACCCTAACATCATGAACTTTAATTGCCTATAATGGGTGAGCGCTAGTACAAATAAGTAGATCTATTGGGTTTGACAGCCCTGTCCGGGGGTATGAATCGAATCCTTTCGCCACCCAGACAATGACAATTATGTATTAGAAATTTAGGTTAAGGCACTAATACCTAGTTATGGGTAACTGAATTACATACAGATATGTTTTAACATAAGGCTTGGTGTCATGAGCTCAATCAATAAAACGGATTAATTGCTTGTCCAACAACTCAAGTCACTCGATGAACTAAACTTGTGTCATTTTATCTCTTACAAACTCTATGGATTCACTCAACATTTTCGTTGACTTTTTAAGCATGTTTTATCTCAGGTAACCAAGGGTGATGGATGCTGTGTACGAGGAGTCTGCGCTAAAGTTTTAAAGAACTTGTATTTTGTTCCATTTTATCAAACTAATCATCCATGTTTTGAAAAACTTATGTTATGAATTTGGTAACGATCCTGTGGGACATATGTTTTATTACTCTGACTTTTCTTTAAATGGAACAATGTTTTAAAACGCCTCTTTTGAGTCGTTTTCTATATCCTTGTGCGATTGTACTAAGAATTAACACCCAAAGTTGTATGTCCCGCTGCGTTGAAATTTGGGGGTGTTAAACGTATTTATTGGATTAAGTAGTTACGAAGAAGATTGTTTATCACCTATCTGAAGTTAAAGTGGGGTTTTTTGGATGCGTGTTTTATCATATCTTAAAGTGGGTGTTACACTTTGAAGATAACTTTTTTGTGCTTAGAAACGATATGACGAAGACTTGACAAATCTAGCAAAGGTGTGTGATCTAACTTATGGTGCTCAATGCTCACATTTGCTATCACTTTGGTTATGTGTCTCATAGAAGATGGGGATAATTGTCAAGAGATTGCGATCTCCTTATACATTGGTTTTGGGTATACGTTCAAAGTCACATGGTTAGTACAAGATATAAGATACAAGTTTGGGTTATTCTACTTCAGCATCAAGTTCGTTATACTTAGTTTTCTTCATCAGTAATCATTACATAGAGCCTACAGAATTTAAAGATTCAAGAGATGGTTAACATATGGGTTTCAATGGAAGCTTATTATTAAAATGTTTAACCATTTATATGTTACATCAAGGTGAAGGTTTTTACTACTACTAGCCTTTGTTACTACTACTAGTTTAAGTTTCTACCACTCAAGTTTAGTTATCGTAAAGGCGCGTCATGGAGGGTAAGTTGAGTTGTTGGAAGGCTAGATTAGAAGTGTGATAATGGTTTGTGGTTGTGAAAACACAGATGCATACATTAGTCCCCAAATTGGAGATGACCAAAAAGGGGAAGAAGATTTGATGATTTGCAACTTGTAGATTCTTGGTAGCTTAAGGAGAAGTATTCATTCGTATATTAACTTCAGGGGAAGTTCGTGCTTATTTGGTTTTGTCATTATCAACTAAGGGAAGATTGTTGGGAATTATATTTGAGTTGATAAGACAAAACACGAATGAAACGAGATGGAAACAAAAGGACCAAAGTCGTTATTGTAGGATTCTACAAGATGTAGAAGAAAATAAAGATTTGGTCAAAAAGAGATAAAGATGAAGAGATAAAGATTTGGTCAAACTCATTAATATCTTTTAAATAGTTTCCATGTAAAGTCTTGACTCCTTATGTTATAAAAGGAGGTCTAGGCATATTGTTTTATTATCCAGAAAAGTGTGTGTTCTCAATGAGAGTCGACTAAAAGAAAACGTGTGTGTACACGTTTAGTTAGTTAGTAGATAGTTGTAGACGTCTATAGTTTAGCCTCAAGGATTGTAAATCCCTGTTACTAGTTAGAGTAACCGATCTATTCTGATCAAATAGTATTTGGGGCTGTGTTGATTAATAAAGAAAAACCTTGAAGTAACTTTGATTCTATGTTATTATTCCGCTGTGCAAATTTATATCATTGTTACTATATTATCCTAGATAAGGTCTAAACAACTTCGAGCTTAAACGATCAAAGAACCTATCATGTGTTATAGGTTTTCAAAATATATCCTAGATGGGCTTAAACGATTCTCAATAAGTGATATGTGATTAATTCCCCTTGACTTAAGTGGGTGTTACACTTTAAAGATAACTTGTTCGTTTTGTATGGTGTTGACGAAGACTTGAAGAATCTAGCAATGTGTTATTTTTCTTATGATGCTCAATGCGCACATTGGCTATCACTTAAAGGAGTTACGTTGTAGTGCTCAGTGTCTCATCTAGTTGAGGATTCTTTCAAGAGGTTACGGTCTACTTATACTTCTTGGTTCAGTATAAGTTTGGAGTCACGTGGATAAACAAGGCATAAGACACAAGTTTGGGATATCAACTTCTCATCAAATTCCGTTATACCACTTTTCTTCAACATTAATTACTACAAAAGAGCCTACAGAATTGAAGATGTTCAGTACATTTTAGGGGAAGGCCATTACTTTTGTCAAGAGGTTGCGGTCTACTTATATTTCACAGATTTATTTATAAGTTCGACGTCACGTGGATAGTGCAAGACATAAGACACAAGTTTGGGAGATTCTACTTCTTCATCAAATTCGTTATACTCAGTTTTCTTCATCAGTAATCACTACATAGAGCCTACAGAGTTCGAGATTCAAGAGATGGTAAACATATGGGTTTCAGGGGAAGCTTATTGATTAAATGTTTAACCATCTACATGCACCACTTGAGGGGAAGTGTTTACAAGTTGCATATCTACAGAAGACCCCTATTAGATGATTACAAAAAGGGGAAGAAGATTACAGGTTTATTGATTTGCAGCTTATTTATGTGTGGTGACATGTTCAAGGAGATCTTAAATCAAGGGGAAGCATTGAAGATTTTGTTTCATTCAAGGAGATGATTACATCTCAACTTCTCTAATTAAGGGGAAGTTCGTACGCGACTTTGTTTGTTTTGTCATCATCAAATAGGGGAAGATTGTTGGGATTATTGATTTGATGAGACAAAATAAATATAAGAATGAAACAAGATGGAAACAAGAAGGACCAAAGTCGTAATTAATGAAGTCTTCAAAAGATAAGAATTGGAAGATTCTGAAGATATGGTCAAAGATAAAGATAAGTATTAGAATGATTTACTTATTAATTATCTTTATTAGTTTCCATGTAAGCCTTAGACTCCTTGTGCTATAAAAGGAGGTCTAGGCATGTTAGTTTGTATCATCCATTGCATAGTCGACTGATGAGAGTCGAATAGTAAAGGTGTGTGTGTACACCATAGTTAGTAGTTAGTTAGTAATAGACATATTATAGATGTCTATGTAGTAGTTAGTAGCCCCAAGTTATAGTTGGGGTAATAGGGAAAACGTTTGAATAAGAAAACCTTGTTAAACATCATTGTTCTTGTTATTGTTATTCCGCTGCATAATTGTTAATCTTTGATGTTTCTATTATCCTAGATGAGTCTTAATAACGATCTAAGGGGTCCTAACAGACTCCACAATTGGTATCAGAGCAGGTTGCTCTTGATATCTAGGGTTACAAGGTTTTTATTCGGGTTTATTTTTTTTCTGTTTTCTATATCAAATAAAACTAGGGTTTGTTCACAAACTCTAATTCACAAAATAGAAAATACGGTTTTTGATTGCTGCTGCTGTAGTCACGATCTGTGGTATTTGTTTTGGATCTGCTGGAATGATTCTTATGATGGTATCGATCATTACTTATTAGGGTTTTTCAGGCCTAAACCCTCATAATATGATTTTTTCTTCATTTATGTAGAAGGATACGATACAGGTTCTTGAGTATGAAAGAAACAGCAGGTAACATGAAAAGTTTAGGGTTTCCACAACCCTAACAAGAGTCAATCAGATCCAGACGAAGAAGATGATGTTTTGGGTTTATACAGCATGTTTCAAGCAGGTTTTGTGGATGTCAATGAAGACACAGGATTAGATATAGCAGGTTATGAAGGATGTCAGCTTGATTGAAGGTTCATGGATTGGTTTTGCTAACAAGGATTTGATGGTATAGTTAGGGTTTTGCTTTTGCAGACCCTACTGGTTATAAATTTCGTCTGCCTTCATTGGTTCATCTATGGTCAAATATGATATTATGATTGTTAATGATGAAGTATATCTTGTGATGCTGTTTGGTGTTTGTTGATTGCTACTGGTTGTGTATGGGTTTTTTGATCAGTTTGCTAACCACGGATTCTTTGACGCAATGGTATGGTTTTGGATGTGATATCATTGGATACTGTTGATAGAAACGCAGGTATACAACATTAGTACTGCTTGGCAAACCTGACGTGAAGCAGAAGGTAGCAGGTTCATCACTTATGGGTGCTGGATAAAAGATGCTTCAAAGGGTTATGGTGTAAAGAAGCTGCGTATCTAATATAAGATTAGGGTTAAAACCTTAATAATAAGGAGATGATGGGTGGAGATGCACAAGTGGCTACGTGTGTTATGGAAGTATTGTGGTTAAGAAGCAGATTTGGATATGATTTGTGTGGATCATGGTATTGAATATGGATACGTGGATTATGGCAGTT
>BQNB010151309.1:0-15918 GCA_026074375.1 Tanacetum coccineum
TGGCAATCCCACTTTTTCTTCTCATACCGATTTAACTTCACCGGAAGTTATCAATCCATTAAGTGGCAATCCCACTCCAATTTCGGAACCCGTGACCAAGTCTTCTTCTTCCCCCACAATTACTTCCTTCGAAGAAAGTGATTTAATTTGGGAAGAATTCGAGGCTTATCTCGCAAGTGATTTATTTCCACCGGGAAATGATGATCCTGTCGACCTTTTACTCGAGGAATTCGCCTATGAACTCGCTCTTATTACATTTCCACCGGGAAATGATGATCTTCCTTTTTATATCGAATCCGATCTTAGAGAAATAGAATATTTGCTTAACAGTGATCCTACCAAGGAAACGGATTTTATTCTCGAGGATTCAGTTGATAAGGGTAATCTTGCAGACGATCTTGTTGATACCATTCCTAAGATGTTCACCGATGAACATACTCTTGATTATTCATCTCCACCATTATATGATGATGTCGATGATCTTGTTGAACCTAAGTCCGATAATGATGATGATTATGATGATCCATTTGACTCCAAGGAAGATAAAATCAAAGAGTCTAAACTCTTGATTGATGAACTTGATCCCCCTAGATCATTTCCTTCCTTCCCCCAAGTGTGACTCGGTTCTCTATGAGGATTTTTACGAGGTTGCTGCTTTTCCTTCAACCAATAACGAGGATAAGGTATTTAATCCGGGTATACTCATTTATGAGAACCTTTTTGAAGTCACTATTCAAGTAACAACGGATAAGAATGTAAAGAAGCTATCCTCATCTAATGCTTCTTTAATTCTTAAGGATTTTAATCCTCCTCTTTATGAACGTCCTTTCCACAAAGAAGTTCCCGGGTCCAAAACTCTACTCTCGTTTTCATCCGAAAATGAGGAAAAAGTTTTCAACCTCGGGATTCTCACTTCTAAAGGAGTTCAAACTTCTCTTCTCCCGGAATTATCTCATCGGGGCCCTAAAGCTTTCAAAGTCATTAAAATTTTTGAAAGCCCGATGGAGATTTTTCCTTGCTCTTATGGAGAGGACATCCGTATTTTGGATGTTCCGTGTCTCCATTTCTATCCCCCATGAACAACTCAATTCGGGGACGGGTCAAGCTAAGTGACCTTAAACAAGCGCTTCGTGGGTGGCAACCCATGCTTATCCTAATATGATATTAATAGTAGTAATGAATAAGTGTGTTGTGAGGAGGCTCGCCTCTTCTTTTCTCGTGTTTCGTGTTTTGTATGTCCAGGATTGCACGGATTTTTAAAGCCTCTCGTGCTCGTGGTTTTGTCCTTCGTTCACTCGAGCTTCACATCCTCAGCTTCATTTTGGGAATCCAATATCCTAAATCTTATCGACTAACGTTTATCTTTGAGCATACTTAATAAACGGCTTTAGATTTACGTAGAGACCCTTCTTAAAACATTGAGGACAATGTTCAGTTCTAGTATGGGGGGATCTATCGATTTGATTGTGCCTGCAGCCGTTGTTTTCACGTAATCCCGTTTTTACCACCAAAATACCAAAAAAATGAAAAAATTTAAAAATTTTCAAAAATAAAATAAGTGTTTTGTCACAATTTTGACTTTCCTGCTGGGTAAGAATAAGAAAATTTTTTTGACTCGATTCCGCGTGTTGAGCTCTTAGCTTGTCCTTAACCGTTACTAAATTGACTAAGCTAGTTTATTTGACTAAGCATTCGCGGATCTTTTTATTAAAGATTTTAAATTTGCGAAGAATAGAAAATGATGAGTTAATTATGAGTTTAGAGCTAAACATGGATTATTTGGAAATCTTAAGAGCTCATAAGTGTAGTTTGTGGCTTTTTCTCCTATAAGCTCCTAACCTGACTAATAATACGTGCTCTTTTCAAAAATTAAACTTAAATCAATGATTTTTTATGTAGTCGATAACAATAATTTATTTAGTCTTAGTTCAAATTTATACTTAAATTTTCTAAAAAGAAATTTTCTCTATATCGTGGTAATATAATGTGTAAAAAAAATGATCTTGGTTAATAATAATAAAAATTAATAAATAAAACACTGTGGGCTGATAAAGTTTCCCCCCCCCCCCAAAAAAAAAAAACAAAAAAAAAAAAAAAAAAAAAAAAAATTATAATGCCTCTTGCTGCTCACTAAAACGATATGTGGCAGTCTTCAAAAGAAGGCCCATAGTAAGAATAATAATCTGAGTCTGATAAAAGTTTGCTGCATCTTGCCGGCTCACAACTGATGTTGCAGCCTTCAAAAAGGTCAAGGATTTCCTTCGTTTAAAGGATGTATTAAGTGTAATATATGTGATTTAATAAATATAGGGAAATATGGAAAATCTCTTTTTCTTAAATTTAAATATACTTTTGAACTAAGACTATTTCGTTTTAAGTTGTGGTTTTTCTAAATAAATTGTTTATTTAATAGGAAGCCTAAGAGTTTTTGAAACCGAAGGTCCGTGTTTTCCGCTTACTATTCTCTGTGGTGGTGTCAAAATACTGGTCATAACCTAAGCCGGTCTCGGCGTGGGATGTGTCACAAGAAGAAGTCTCTAACTTGGATTGATTCGCTTCAAAATCATAATTCTTGGGTGGAACGTGAAGCATAGAAATATTATAATTTTCTTAAAAAGGTTAATCCATGATTGAAATTCGAAATAAGCACACTCACAATATATATAATAATTGTCGGGAGTGAAAAGTTTCACAAGTTACAAGTATGAGTAGTGTTAGCATCTTAACTCGTATTTAACAGTGATTTTGTTTTTAAGATTGGTTTGGGACAACTGAAAAATTGGAGATGATGAATTTATCCTTTTTGGGCATTTTAGGATTGAAGTGCTTCTTATTCCGTGACCCTAAAAGTTATGAAAATAATGAAGGTCCGAACATTCTAGTTTGTTGCTAAAAAGAAAAGTATAAAAAAATGAGAAAAAGGAAAAATACAAAAATATGTGTGGTAATTAGTGTAAATTTTTTAAAATGGTCAAAACAGGGATTTTCAAAACTAATGATTCTTTAATTCCCTTTGATGAACACTTAGCTACTTTTTGAGGTAATTAGTCGAGGGGGATTGAGATTCTTGGTTTTCTAAAGAGTTTACTTATGGCATTGCGTGAGGACACGGCAATATCTTAGTATGGGGGATTTTGGTATGTGCTTACTTACACATACCTTTTACCTAAAAACAAGCCTAAATGACCAAAAACGGACATAAAATGCCAAATATATGTGTGTTTTGCTATTTGTGTTGTGCAGGTAACGAATATTCACTAAAGGACAAAACGAATCCAAAACCGATCAAAACCATGCCCCGAGGAATGGAAAGAGCCTGTAAAGTCGAAGCCGAAGACGTGTGTATTTAAATGGGCAACCGCACCCAAGTTAATGGCCGGTAAGCCAATCGTGCTTATCTTATTAATCAAATGCCCAAAGTCCATTTAAACCAAACAAGCCACAAAATGCCCAACCATAAACCCATTAAATCTGTTTGCATCGTTAGTCCCTAAGGGTTTACACAATTAGTCCTTAAGGACTTACACTGCTATTCCCTGACTTTTACAACAAAAATCCCTACAATCCTCTAAACTTAAACAACATTCGTCCCTACTCCCCTCTTCTTGTATACACTTGTTATCCCTCAACCTAGACAAATAATAAAATCCCCAAACGATAAAACATTATCCTGCCAAATCCCCCCATGTCAATGTTCATCCCTCTTCCCCAAAAACCCATCACTATCCTTGTGACCTTGCACCCCAAAAGTAAACCCCACTTAACCCTGTTCTCTCACAAGAAATAAACGCACGATGCTATCCTCACTTTATGCTGGTTGATAGACATAAGACAAAATTCAATGGCTCAGATTGCAAGCCTTGGAGAGCAAGATGAATCAATGGCTATGATGAAGACTTCGACACTCCTCACATAAGAAGCATACCTCTTATAGAAGTAGCACAAGAAGATCAAGACCCAAGCTTCTTAGTTTTTCTATAAATAGTTTTAGGTTTCTCTTGTAAAAAGGGAGAAGAGTGTAGCTTTAATTTTCAGCTTATTTAACTTATTGTACTTTTATTTTCAAATAATGTACTCTTTTAAAAAGTTTTAATGAAAATTCTATTTTAAGTTTAATCATCTTTCAATTCTGTTAAAGGCTCATTTGTTATCTTAAAAGTCAATTAAAAAAGCTCATATAAGCTCAGCTTATCTAAGCTTTCATATCAAAATCACCCAAAAATTACCAAAAGCTCTTGTGCAAGATAAGCCAGATTAGGATGGGCTTATAGGTTATACTAGCTTGTTTTCAAACAAGCTAGAGCTTGTTGATAAGCTCTTGAGAGCATTTATGCCCTTGTTTTGAGCAAAGGGCCTTGTAAGTCTTTACTTTTCATTTTTAGCTTATTTACTGTTAGCTTATTCTACTATTTATTTATTGCTTATTTTCTGCTTACTTATGCTTATTATTGATGTCCAATGCTTATTTATGCTTGTTTATAGTTTAGATCTTCTTTGTTTATGTTTTTATACAAAACTGTCTAATTTAGCTTAAAAATGCTTAATCTGTTTGCTTATTAATAAGTGCTTATCAGTTGCTGGATTTTGCTTATTAAGCCTTAAGTTGGTTAGTTATCATTTGTTTTAAGAAACTTAGCTTATAATCAGTGGAAAATCAAGTTTAAAATGATTGTGAATATTTAAAGGAGTGTGTGGGTTTAAGAGGTAACATGGGTCCAAAAGAGTTTTAAAATGATTTGGGTCATCAATCCAACTTTGTCAAGCTCTTTTAAGTTGTTTTAATCAGTGTTCAAAAGTTTTTAAAGTTTAAAATTAAGTTTTATGGTTTTGTCTATAATATCTCTAAATCTGTGGTTTTAAAATTTGTCTAAACTATTTGTATTTGATTTTTGCTAAAAAAAAATTCTAAGGTTTTGTTTATGCTTACATTTAGTGTCTAAATGCAGTAGTAAAAAAAGGGTTTGGTTAAGGTGTTATGTCAATTGTTCTAGTTTTGGAATTAAAAACTGTCAAAGTGTTTGCTAAAAGTTTTAAAGCATAAACAGTCATTTTTTAATCTCAAATTAGATAAGTTAATGTTAGTTTTAAGTTTTGAAATTGATAGCACAAGTAGTTTGTAGTATAAGCTCAATCTGTTTGAGCTTATTTTGAACTTTAGACTTCATTTGCTAGCTTATTTTTAGGTCTGCAATTAGCTATTTGTCATTTAGAATCCAAACACTTAGTTAAAAACGGCTTTTTCTTTTTGCTTTTTCTAACTTATTCTTTAATCTTATTTGCTTATTTCTTTGTCCTAAGTGCTTATTGAGTCTTAAACTCAATCTTTTTTCACTTATTAGCTTATTTCTTATCGCTTGTTTGTTATTTTATCTTAGCTAAAAGTAGTGGCTTAACACTGTTTAAAAACTGTTTTTTATCTCTTTGTCTTTAAGTGCCTTTTCGGTGCCTTTTAGCTCTAAATTTTAATTGCTTATTCTTAGTCCTAGTGCTAATTAGGTGTAATTAGGTAATTTTGTTTTAATCTTATTTGTTGTGTATTTGTTCTATTGTGTTTAAAAGCCAAACTGTTTAGGAATTTTTCACTTAGTCTTAAAAAAAATTGCCCTAAATGTCATTTTAATATGTTTATTCCGTAGCTTATTTTAAAGTTTTATAGATTTTTTTTAAAGTTGATTATTTAGTCTTATATTTAGCTGTTTTAAAAAAAAATTAAAAAAAAGTTTTACAAAAAGGGAAGCCACAAGGGTCGAACCTGTGACCTCCCCCTTCTCACTGCCAACACTTTAACACCACACTCCACTGCCAACATGTCCTTGGGTCTTTTTCGTTAAACCTTCTCCCTATTTTTCTTTTATCACCTTTTAGCCCTTTAAGCCAACAACCTTATTTTGCTTATTTCCAGTTTTTCAAATTAGCTTGTGAGAACCAATTTATTTTTACTAGGGGGGATCAATTTAGTTAGAAGTACTTTTCCTGAATTTTTCAGATTTTTTCAAATTAGTTTACTATTTTTAATTAATTTTTTAGATTAAAACTGTTTTTAATTCATAATAAATTAAATAAAAGTCAAAAAAATATAATTCTTTTTTCTAAAATTATTTTTAATCATTTAGGACTTTTAAAAATTAAATTTGCATTTTTAGGGTTAAAGTAGTTGGATCTCTTTAAGGCTCATAAAAGTTAATTGTGGCTTTTTGCTCCCATCAACTTAATAAACGTTATATAATTGTTAAATAAATAAAATTACTTTGGTTTTTGCGATTCCTAGTTTAAATCACTTCGTAGAGATTCCTTCTAGTGAAAGTAAGGTACACATTGAGGTTTTGTTAGTGTTGTGGGGAAATAGGCTACCGATTCCTGACGGCTCGCTACCATTGTCTAGGTAGTTGAAAGACCACAAGACTTGAAATTTGGCTATAATAATAATAATGTAATAAACCGAAGCCGAAATAAGACTTCTGGATCATGGTCGGCTCGCATACCGATGTGACAATCGTTTAAAGGGTGGAGGTAATAACAATAATAATAATAAAAACTGTGGGCTGAGAAAAGTTTGCCTCTTGCCAGCTCATAACCGATGTGGCATTCTTTTAAATAAGGCACATAGTAATAATCCGAGACTGATAAAAGTTTGTTGCATCTTGTTGGCTCACAACCGATGTTGCAGCCTTCAAAAAGTTCGAGGATCACCGAGGTCGAAATAAGACTCCTGGATCATGGTTGGCTCGCATACCGATGTGGCAGTGGTTTAAAGGACCGAGGTTTGATAATGTTGCAATAATAATAATAATAATAATAAGGCCAAATTTCAACTCCGGGGTTATCTAAATAAAGTCTCCATCTTTGGACTCGTAGTTGAGTTGTTTCAGATGAAATAAAAAGGATAACCCCTAAATCGTGCAAAATTAGAACCTTAATGTAGACCTTATTCTTACCATATCGTCTCTTTAGGAAAAGATTTCAAACTAATTGTGGTCTAAACCAGGTTTACTTTATGTGAATAAGAATTTAATTTATTTATCACCAATAATAATAATAAAATCTTTAGAGGATTTAGGAATAAGGGAGCGGAAAGTAGCTATGCATTCACAATTAGCATTTATGAGTAGTGTTAGCATCTTAACTTGTATTTAACAATGATTTCGTTTTTAAGCTTGGTTTGGGGCGGGTGAAAAATCAAGGACGATGAATTTATCCTTTTAGTGTTTATTGTTCCGTGATCCTTAAAGTTATGATATGTATAATAATAATAAATGCATAAAAATGGTAAAACGGGGGACTTTTTAAAACTAGTGATTTCTTAATCCCCTTAGATGAACACTTAGCTACTTTTCGAGGTAATTAGTCTAAGGGGGTTGAAATTTTTGGTTTTCTAAGTGTGTATTTATGACATTGCGTGAGGACACGGCAATAGCTTAGTATGGGGGATTTTGGTATGTGCTTAAATACACATACCTTTTACCTAATAAAACGAGCTAAAAAGACCAATAATGACCAAAAATACATAAAAAATGCATTGTATATGTGTATTTCGTGAATTGTGTCTTGCAGGTATGGATATGTCACAAAAAGGACAAAAACAAAGCAAAACAGACAAAACCGAGCACGGGAATGGAAGAGTACTTGAAAAACCGAAGCCGAAGGCGTGCCTATCTTCTATGGACCTACCCGGCCCACTTAATATAGGCTGACCAGCCCACATCACTAAAAACCTACAGACCATTCAATAAGCCCTAAGCTAAACAAATCCAATCCATTAACCCTAAATCATATATCTGGCCCAAAACATATGTACAAGCCCAAGTCAAACCCCCAATACCCATTCAAAGTCAAGTAATATAAACGTTGGGTCAAAAATCACTGTTTATTCTCCTCTTTCCCTCCCTCGTTTTCACATAGAGCAATCAAATTACCCAGGGTAAACATACTCGCTCTCCAACCCTTCTAGAAGCTCAATGACGCACGCAATGACGTTTTTGGCAGGCCACGCTGGCAATCCTCTACTCTCTCATTGCCTGTGAATGCGTGGATGAAATCAAGAGCTCAAAATGATTGCTTGAGGATTGGTCAAGACTGAAGCGCTAGGATTGAAGCATTGGATGCTCCTCAAGGCTCTGGATCCTTCCTTTGAAGGCTATATAAGGAGGCCTCTTCACACAGCTTAATAAGTCTAGTTTTCAGCTTAATTTTGCAAACCTTTAGCTTATTGTTTAGTTTTAATGTATTTCTTCTTTTAAAAAGCTTGTAAACGTTTCCATTTTAATAAAAGTATCAGTTTTATTTACATTGTGCCTTTAAATTCTATTTTCACTTTAATAAATTTTGTAAAACATGTGTTTGGATACAACTTAATAAGCTCTAATAAGCTATCTTAACTATAAGCTACTGCTTATTCACTTAAGCTTTACTAAAAGCTTAGCTGAATAAGCCATTCACCTCAAATCTCACTCAAAATATACCTCAGCTTGTTTTGGAAGATAAGCCGAACATGGATGGGCTTATAGACAATATTAGCTTATCTCTGATAAGCTGGAGCTTGTAGATCTAAGCTTATAAAAGCTAATTAGATCCTTGTTTGAGCTGGGATCAAGGTACAATTCCTTATTTTATATTTTAGCTCACTTTGTTGTTTTGCTTATTTCCTGTTTATTTTTGCTTAATTTTGCTTTGATTGTGCTTATTCTGTCTTCATTTAGCTTATTTGTTCTATTTTTAAGAATTTTATAATCTGTCTTGGGTTTTAGTTAAGTTTTTATAAAAATTGTTCAAAAAGCTAAAAATATGTCCATTAGTCTAGTTTATTGATAAGTGCTTATTTGTGGTTAAACTTTGCTTATTTGGGCTTAATATCATAAGATCTTAATCTGTTTTAGCTTTTTACAACTTATATAAAACTGTTTTAAGCTTAAAAATGATTTTCAAACTTATTAAGGGGTGTTTGGCACAAGCAGTACTAACGTTAGTACTGTTTGATTGCTTTGTAACCTTTAATCCAAGTTTGATAAGCTCAAACTAAGCTTATAAGTCAGTTTTTATAAGTTTTCAAAGGTTAAAATTTCTTTTTAAGGTTTTATATATCTAAGCTCAAGTCTGTGTGTTCATATGCTTGTCATATCAGCTTATTTGATTAAGATCTTGATTAGGTGCTATTATGGTCATTTATGCAGTAGAATAGATCTGGTATAAGTAAACAATTGTCCATAGTGTTTTGGTTCAAAATCTGTCTAAAGATCTTAGTCTTATTTCCATAGTTTTAAAATCCAGTTTTCTATAGCTAAATTTAGGTATGAGTAATTTTGTTTAAGGGTCTGAATTTGATAATATAAGCTCCTTAGATAACAGGCTTGATCTGTTTTGACTTTTTCGGTTTTTATATCAGCTTTTACTAGCTTAAAAATAGGGCTGCAAATTGCCATTTTCAAGTTCTTTTTCTAGCTTAATTACTAAACCAATTTTCTTAATTCTTGTTTTCATGTATTCTTTAGTTGTCAAAGTTAATATGTTTTTAGTCCTCAACTTATTTCAAGTGCTTATTTGATCTAGAAATTAGCTCAAAGTTGGCCATTTTTCCTTTTAAAACTGCTTGTTTAAGTCAAAATTCATTTCAGCTTTTAAGAGCTTTTCAACTTATTTTATTGGTTAAGTCCTTGTCACATTTTCTTATTAGGTCTAGGAAGTGATTAGTTTTTCGAGCTTAGTTGCTCTTAAATATGCTTATTCAATCTATAAATATCAAACAGTTTAGCTTAAAAGTCTCTTAGTAAAATTGGTTAATCTGTCACTTTCTAATAGCTTTTTCTAGCTTATTACTTAGTTTTTTCAAAAAGTCCATTCATTAAAATTGCTTTTTTTTCTAAACTTTAACTGTTTTTAAAAGAAAAATAAAAAAAATGTTTTCCAAAAAGTAAGGTCCAGGACTCGAACCTGCGACCTTACCTTCACAACACACACTCACTAACACTGCGCCCTTGGGTCTTTTTAATAAGAATCTTGGGCCAGTTTAGTTTTATAGTTTGTTTTCAGTTTATGCTTATAAGATTATACAGCTGATTAGCAGCTTATTAAAAGTGTTTATCTGATTTTTCTTTTTACCATTATCTAAGTAATAGTCTTAAGTATTTTCAATAATTTTTCCAAAATTTTTAGAATTAGTTTAATATTTTTAATCATTTTTCTAGAGTTAAATAGTTTTTAATTCATAATAAATAAAATAAAAGTCAAAAAAAATATAATTCTTTTTTCTAAAATTATTTTTAATCAGTTAGGACTTTTAGATTAGAAATTTGAATTTTTAGGGCTTAAATTTGATTCACTAGCTTAATTAGTCGCGTTTTAGGATTCACGCTATCGTTTCGTGCTTTAATCTTTAATTGCTTTAGTTGTTTGCTTGCCTTTACATGTTTTTGCATTTCATTAGTAGAAATAGAATCCAAATCAAATCTTGACTATTCAAATCACGCGATCACAAACTTAAATGAGATTCTCAATTCACGCTTCGTCGGGATACGACTCGGGAAGATTTGGTCATCACTTTTCCTAAAGTGATTTTCATTTCTTTCCGGAATACTACTCTTATATTATTTGGTATTTGGTATTTTAGTTATATATACATATATTATGTATTATATGTACTATTAAACCCGTATCAAGACCATAGAGGGCCTTTTTAAGCTTGTACACATGCGATGTGTTATCCTGATCAACAAATCCTTCTGGTTGAGAAACATAGACCTCTTCTTTGAGCTCGCCATTTAAGAGAGCTGTTTTGACATCCATTTGAAAGATCATCATATTCTTGTTGGCTGCGTTTTCTATGAAGATACGGATGGCCTCTATTCTTGCAACCGGTGCAAATGATTCCTCGAAATCGATACCCTCCTCTTGCCTGAATCCCTAAGCAACTAGTCTTGCCTTATTCTTTAGTACCCTGCTAAATTTTGTCAGTCTTGACTTTGTAAATCCATTTTAGTTTGATTAACTTAACTTTGTCTTGAGATGGCACCAATTACCAAACTTGTAGCATTTCAAATTCATAAATTTCTTCTTGCATTGCATCGATCCATGACAGTTCGGTCATTGCTTGTTTGAAGTTCTTTTGTTCTACAGAAGTTAGGAAGGCATCAAAATAACACCACATAGCATCAGTTTCGAGTTGCTTTCTCGTGGAGACAGAACGAGAAGGATCACCGATCACGTTTGCTATTGGATGATCCTTAGGTCCATCTAACCTAGGTGTTCAATGGAGTGAGGATGAGTCTCACATTCGATGACGATTCATGCAAAGTCGAGTCTTCATGAAGAGATTCATGAAGTTTTTGGTGATTCTTCAAAACCTTGAGAAATAATTAGAGAATGTTCTTGTTCTTATGTTGATGGAATACTTGTTGATGGTACATATAGGTTAATTGATGTAGACACAGGTGATTCAGTTGTATCAACAGTTCTTGGTACAGCAGCTACTAGAACTAGAGAAACAGCAATGGTTGGAGGATTGAAGTATTCATCGAATATTGGTTGGAACAAAGGATCCAAATCATCTCTATTTGGTGGATTACAAGGTTGTTGAGGAATAGAGTTTGGAACGAGTCTTGAACTGGTTGTTTGAAGGAGTCATAGATTGAAGCCCGCATAACCATTGTTTCATCTCATCGAACGTCACATGAATTGTGTCCATAATTTTCCCGGTTCTTCTGTTTAAATGATTCTTAAAAGCTTTCTTGTGCGTGGCAGCGTATCCAACAAAATACCAATATCAGCCTTGCATTTAGTTTAACCTAAATCTCCTTCACTGTCATTATGGTCAGATAACAGAGTGAAACCAAAGACATGAAAATTGATAATTCACGGCTTCTTGTTGTCATCATAACACTCATAAGGATTTTTGTTGTAGCGAGACGGATCAAGAAACGTTTTTGTGGTATAACAATTAGTGGGTTTGAAGTGGCTTTTGGGGGGAGTGGGGTGGCCGCGGCATAGCAGGTGGCGTGGAGTGACTAGCGCGGGGTCGAGGGCAGTGTGCTGTATTAGTGTGTGATACGGGAGGGACATAATGCGATGCGAGAGGAGTGCAGTGAGACGGTTGAGCCGTTCGTAATACAGGGGGGCTCTTGGGGGAGGTAGAGTCATTGTCAGTTTCGTAGAGGCGTGCATCTCATGATCGAGAGGACATGCGTACTTTTGCATCACAGATATCATGTTGCATGGCGTCATTTTCCCTTTGGGGAGCGGCGGGACTCCTGGAATACTGAAGCAGGACTAGTTGATCGAATAGCAACGATAACAGAACACTCTTTTACGAATGAACTTTCTACACAGACGAACAATATGTTCATGATATGAGAGCGCGACACAACAGCTTCTTCTGTTATCATAATTGGCGCCAATCACAGCTAATCATCATCACTACACATACTCACTGTAATATATAATGGACTCCACAAATCGGTCCACTTCTTCTGATCACGATACTCGACTACCTTATTGGCATGCTTGATTGAAGCATTAGAGCGAGCTCACAACAACAACTCGCAGCTTATAGCTGATGCACAATTCAGTGATCTCTATAATCTGAACCAAGTAAATCGTGAGTAATCATCAACAATCACAAAGATATACTTTTTCTTGTTAATACTCTCCACACGCATCGAGAGATCCATATGCAAAAGATATAGTTTTTCTTGATTAGTGTCTTCAACCTTGGGTTGATGAGAGGATTTCTTGCTTTTTCCTAATGCACATGCAGAACACAGATGATCTTTCTGAAATTTAAGTTTTGGAATGCCTCGTGCAAGACCATCTTTAGCTAGCTTGTTAAGAGTACCAAAGTTGATATGCGATAACCGACGGTGCCATAACCAGCTCTTAGTCTTTGATGCTTTTGATAGAAGACAGATCGAAGAAGTCTTTAGCATGTCATTAAGAGAAATTATGTACAAATTTGTGTCTCTGGATCCTGAAAGTAGATCAACGCCTTCAAAATTTTGAATAAAGCAAGTGTTTTTCCGAAAAGCAACTTGAAGATCTGCGTCACAAAATTGTCCAACAGAAAATAAGTTTTGTCCAAGCCCCTCAACATAGTATACCCTTGAGATAATTATGTTCCCCAGCTGATAGTCACCATACCCCCATTATCTTTGCAACTTGGTCGTTTTTTAATCGAACATTTCCCAGAAATTTACTAACGAAGTTCATGAGCTGAGACCGGTTCCCTATCATATGTTTTGAACATCCAGAGTCCAGATACCAAAGGATAATCTGGACAACCTGTCATTAACAAGAGAAGAAGAAGATGGAACATCATTAACCATTAGATTCCCCATAAATGTTGGTCTCCGAGTTGTTAGCAATCTAAATTCTACAATCTTAATTTTTTTACTCGAACCAACTGATGTTTTTTGTTTGGTCGTCCTACTATAACTTTAAGCTCTGATTATTGGTGTTTCAACTTAATTAGAAGTGGTTTCCTTAAGATGCACTATTTTCTTGGGAGTGATCCTAGTTAAAGGGTACGAGTTACCAACTATAGTGAAAAGTCTTCGTGTTGGTTTCCACTTAAGTCCTACATTAGTGAACACTTTACCCGTAGGTTTCCAAATATTATGCACTTGGCTTTTCTTTGACTTAGATTTAGATTTAGCATGCATACTCACATCATTCACAAAATCAAGGAAACACACATCATGATTTACATCAAACATACATTGCTTACATTTTAACACAAATGTTAACTAAAGAATTCCTCATTTTAACATAGAATGCTAACTTTGTCCCACAAACTAGGATTCTTTAACACGATTCTTTTTATTCACTTTCCTAGGTTGGGCTTCTACTTTATTCTTCTTGTTGCTACTTGGTTTTTGCAAGATCCTATCATTCTTTTTATTGCATGTAGGCTGTGATCTACAAGTACTAGTAGTACACTTTAATCCTATAGAAGACAACACAGGTGTGTTAGAATCAGATATTTTAGTTGACTCTGCCTATTTGATGTTGCTTAAGGATGTGAGAGGTTCAAAAAGCCTAACTTTCTTGACCTTGTTCATAGGTGTGATAGCAACCTTTTACTCACTAAGACTAATTGCATTAGGGCATGTAATCACGAACATAATACAAGTGACTCCGGAAATTCGTGTGCATCTTATAGGCTAAGTGCTAACGCATTATCTATGAGGTTTTTATGCCTTACTTGTTCACCTAATTCCCCCGTAGTAAGGCAACTTTTCCTAGTAATGCTTAAGATAAACATACGTTAGCTTTCCCATTTTGGAAATAACCTCGAGCCTAAAGGAATCTTAGCTTGAACATGCCTGGAGCAACAGTGGTGGAAATTGGTATTTGTGAAGCATTTTCAACTTCTTTCCCTTTTAATTTTCGTAAATCGTTTTTCAATGATGTAATCATAAAAACCTTGTCTTGAATTTGATGTTTTAAATCCGCATTTTCCAAAGACTTAGAGTTTAATTGAGCAATCAAAGAGTCATCGTGTTCCTTAGAGAGAGCACGTGTCTTTTTAATTGAATCAAATTGATCTTTGTAAATCTTTTTTAAATGCTCAACTTCTTATGGTAACTGTCACGTTTTCAGAAAGTAATTTGCCACACTATGCTCCTATACAAATGTTTAAGGTCATAATTTTATCCATTCATGTTTGACTTTCTCTTCCTTGTCATTGGGGGTGATCCCCTCTCATCGAATTATGATAATGTTCCTTCAACTTACAGATTGTAGTGTCTTTAGCTTGTAGCTGAGCTTTAAAATCATTATTTTCAAAATATTCTGGAATTTCAAGAGCATTTTGATTATTAGTGAATGATTCCTTTTGAAACATTTCTTGATTTAGTTGCACTGTTAACTCAAGAGAAATGCAATGTTTTTCAAGTTGTGAATAACATTTCGAAAGATCATTATACTCATTTTGTTTGTTTAAAAGCTCAGCATCAAGATTCAAACACTTCACACAAGATTCACTACTTTGCATTTCCACATTCACATCATCAAAAACAGCAATGGAATTCATCACACATATCATAACATCTTGAGACATGATTTTTTGTAAGAGTCGATCATTTTCAATAAAAAAAATCTTTCTTTTGGATTTCAAAACACTTTTTATATACAAAATACTATTTAACAGCACCTTCCATCTGGTTAAAAACTGTTTGTAGTTATGTTACCTCAAAAAAGATCTTTATCAAAAACATTGAATATGTCTTTTAAGCTCTTTAAAAATAGAATTATTTCAATTAGAAAAATAGTTTTCGTGTGTTCAAACTCCCATTTCCCTTCTGTTATAGCATCAGGTGTAATCCGCTTTTTCACCACAACGTCAAATTAGCCAAGATGGTATTTAAGCTTTTTAAGGCTTGTATTAACCAGGCTTACCTTAGGAAGTTCCCGAGCAGCCTCAATTTTGACAGGTGACAAAGCAGATTCGTCAGTATTAGGGTGTAAAGTTTGTAACCAGAAAGCATGTTCATCAGACAGTTTTCGTTGTGGAACAAAACGTTTATCAAAATCTTTAGATAATCGATTTGACTCAACATAATTAATTGGAGTTGTATTAACTTTCTTTTCTTTTGAAATTGGGTCGTTTTGTTTTGCAAGCATTTTAGATTGACTTACTTCTTTCAAAATCAATGTCTCTTCATCATCAAACACAAGACTAGCAACATGTTTATCAAAAAGAACACTACCATTATACAAGGTTGGTTTAATCCTCTGAGCTTTCTCGAGATAATCGGATTTTGATAACCTAGAGCTTGTTTGTGAGCATTATCGTAAAAAAAACTTGTGGCTTTGTTAACATGTGCACCGTTTTAGCAGATTGACCCACTTTGTAAACAATATTATCTAGTTCCTTAATCTTCTTTTCTAAATCAATTTCTTTGTCTATATACTTATTTTCCTTTTCTTTGGATT
>BQNB010151310.1:0-15918 GCA_026074375.1 Tanacetum coccineum
ACATATTTTACATTCTTCATTTGCCTCTTTACCTTTTTCTAATTTAGATAGTTTATTTTTTAGTTCGAGTACTTCATTTTCCGACCGATTTATAATTTGTTTTAGTGATTTATTTTTAGCCATGACTTTTAGACCTACTTTGCATAATCGATTATATTCACTATCTAAGTCTTTTTCATCTAACGATGATTGGACATCACTAAAGAATTCGGTTTCGGAAAGTACCTCATTAGATGCTTTATCCATAAAACATTTTTCGTCTTTAGTCTTTTCTTCTTCATCTTCGTCGTTGTCACTCCATGATCCTCCAACGAAGGCTCTTTGGTTATAGTTTCTTGATACTTTTGGACATTCACCGATGAGATGATTTGGATCTCCACATTTAAAGCATTTCCTTTCGCTTTTGCCATTTTTGTCATCTTTATATCTTTGGGATGACTTTATTTCATCATGTGGTTGTCTTATGAATCGTCCTCGTCTTTTGAAAAATTTCTCGAAGTCTCTCATGGCCATGGCGTATTCTTCGTCTTTACTATCGGAAGTCGAACTATCTTCATCACTAGATTCCTTTTTAGCCTTCAAGGCAAGAGATCTATTTTGTTCTCTTTTTCCTTTGACCATTTCAGAATCTTTCTTTATTATCACTTCATAAACTTTCAGGTTTCCAATAAGTTCGTCAAGCGATAGAGATGTTAAATCCTTTGATTCTTCAATAGTCGTAACCTTTGCACGCCATTTAGGATGAAGTGTCCTAATAAATTTCCTAACATAATTCTTGCTAGAAAAACCTTCATCAAGTGCTTTTAGACTAGTAATAATAGTGTTAAATCTAGCAAAAGCATTTTCTATTGATTCATCTTCCGGAATGGTAAATTGTTCATATTGTTGAATAAGAAGATCTATTTTGTTATCTGTGACTTGACTATTACCTTGGTGAGTGATTAACAAAGTATCCCAAATTTCTTTTGCGGTTTTACACATAAAAATTCTTTCGTATTCTTTACGTGCTAAAGCATTATAAATTACCATTTTAGCTTCATTATTTTTAGCAAGTTTCTTTTTGAGATCATCGTTTTGTTTATCAAATGTTACAATTTCATCCATTTTAGTTTCGGGATTATTTTAAATAGGAGGAAAATCACCATAGGTAATGACATGCCAAAGATCTAGATCTTTTGATTTCACATAAGTTTCGAATCTATTTTTCCAATAGATAAATCCATCACTTTCAAATAGTGGTGGTCTTTGCATAGATTTCCCTTCTAAATATTTTTCCAATTCCATAGATCGATTCAAGTTTTAAAATAGAAAATATTTTAAAAATCTTGTTTGACGTGGCTTTTGATACCAATTGTGGAAAACTAGAAGGGGGAGGGGGGTTGAATAGTTTACCGCTTTTTAAATTAATGTAATGTTTGTTTGTAAAAACTTAGATTCGACTTTATGTGATCTCAATATATGCACAATATGAATAATACAAGTAAATAAATAGTATGAAAACAAGATATAAGAGTTAGAAAGATCAAACTACAACACAAGGATTTATAGTGGTTCGGTAACGAAGCACCTCTTCGCCCTACTCCACTCCCCGAGCACCAAACTCAAGAGTTCTCTTCACTATGTCAACAAACTCCCTTTAGGCGGAGAAAACCGTACACGACTTAGCTTACACCAATTTCTGACACTAAGCGAAATGTCGAGTTCTAATCCTAGCTAGAACCAATCTATCACACCTTTTGTATTTTGAGGACTAAAATACTAACCGCACTTCTTCACTTCACTAAGACACTACCACGATCACACCAATCTAATACTACTTACTAAGATCACCACGATCTAACTATACTTACAATGATCACTACAATCTACCAATATCACACAACTACAATACACACTTTCACAATATACACAAATGATTTACAAGATATAACACAACTTCACAACAACACCAACTAAACTATAACACTTTTTGACTTGATGATCAGAAGTATTATTCTCTTGCACTTGAGGAAGTAAGCTTGAATCACTTGGAAACAAAAGCTTAAGATTAAATGATCAAAGGATTGTAGGTGATGTGTGGACTGATTTTAGATAGAAAAGAATGAGTGCAAAAGGTGAGAAAATCAGTGGGGAACAGTCCAGTATTTATAGGCAAACCGAGAGGCATTTTTGTCTGGCCGGCCCCCTTAATTCATGTGTCGGCCCCCTTATATTTAAGGGGACGACCCTTATATTTAAGGGGGCCTCCTAGAGCCAGACGCTCCCTTTTTGTCTTTTCTAGGGGAGGTGTTTTCTGGAACATTTTTAGCCGTTTTTAGGTAAAATTTTTGAATTCAAAATATTTATTTTGAATAAAACATTTCATTTAAATGTAAAAAATGTTTTGTAAAAGTTATAAATTGTTTGTAACATTTTATAAAAAATATGCGAGGTTGAATAAAAATTCATTTGATCATAAAATGCATTAAGCATTTATTTATTCATACCTTTTAGTGATTAAATTTTCAAAATGAAAATTTACTACTAATTACTTGTTTATGTTATAATTTTACATTGAGCGTTTTTACATTTTGTGATTATCAAAACGTAGAGAGGTCGTAAAATATTAATAACGTTTTTAAGCATTATTTCTATCAATACGGCGATTTATACACGGTTGTTTATACGCGGTGATTTATACGCGCTATTTATACGCAATCTTAAAGGGCGCTATTTATACGCAATCTTAAAGGGCACTATTTATACGCAGTCTTAAAGGGCGCTATTTATACGCAATCTTAAAGGATTTATACTTGCTTTCAAGACTAGGTGATTTATACATGTCTTATGCTAGGCGATTTATACCATGTGCTCTAGGCGATTTATACATTATTTCTGCCAATTTTGGTAATTAAAACGAAATTCAAATTTTGGTTCTCTCATTAACCAAATTCGATAGAGCATTTTCGATAAAGGACACTTTCACCTATTTTCGCCAAGAACCAAACTTTAACACCTTCCCCAACACCAAAGAAAACACAACACTTAATGCTAAAACGATCATTAAAATTCACTAAAACGTCAAAACGGCTATGGAATTTGGATTTTAATGTCAAGTGACCACGAAGTGTATTTGGTATCCCTTATTTGAAATTAAAGTGGATTTCACGAAGGAGTCTACTTATTTCATCATCGAGACTTCCTTCTACTTTCTACCTCTTTTCTTTAAACCCACTCTATCGATTGATGACTTGCTTGATCGTATACAATTATGATTGAGACTTGATTTATCTAGTTTCCAGTAGTTGGGGTGGTTTGTTGAAGACCTGGTTAACTATCACTTAAAGGAGTTACATTGTAGTACTCAGTGTCACACGTAGATGCAGACGTGGATATATTCAAGAGGTAAGATACTTATACCTTCCCATACAAGGTATACAATACAAAGGGATTATTATGCTGCATATTTCTCTACACTGTTCTTCAATCAACAACAGTGCAAGCTTAATTTACAAATTTGGAGGATTTTACTTCATTTTCAAGTTTGGTATATCGGATTTACTTCACTATGTGGTCACAACAATAGCCGACAGAATACGAGGTTGGTAAGTTAGCCAGAGAGTTTAAAGGTTGAGATGTAATCAGCACTTCTCACAGGATATTTGAAGCTACAGAACGTCAATGATACTTCATAGTCTAAGTAAAATCTTTCAAAGTTCCTCAATGTCATTCATAACTTTTCAAGATGTTTGCTTAAGACAAGAACTTCTCGAGTATATATACGTACATGTCAATGATGCTTTCGAGAGTTTGAAACCATCATGGGGGAATACGTGTACTTTGATACTTTAATGTAATCAGGTCAATTTCCAGGTAGAAGTAGTATATACTACTTTACTTAGTATGATTTGTGAAGTATTCTACAAGTGTGAGAAGATTTGTTGTTGATTTCTCACATGTACCCCCCGAACGGATATTCACCAAGACCAAATCTGTATAAAAGCAGTATTAGTTGATGTAAGATGTACACATGTGAAGGATAATTCCTTAAAGGGATAAATTGCTCATACTCGGGACTTAGTTGACTTTGGTGTAGCAATTCACATCAGCACTATCCTGGAGGAAGAAAAGCGCATTTCCGGGTCTTAATTGATTTTGGTGCTACGATTTCAACTACGTTAAAAGGGATAAAGTGTGTACCTCAGGTATTGGATGATTCTTCTACAAAATTCCGCTGTGCACTTTAAATGTCAATGTTAGAAGATCGTTTGAACTACATCAAAGATTTAGAATCTGCTTAAGATACGGATGTTGGTTTGGGGGAAGCTGATTCAGAAACTTCATAAAAAAGGAGTATATGAAGAAAGCTTTTCAAGAAATGCTGCATGAATTGGGGGGAAGTGAATCCAACTCATGCAAACTACAATTGTTCCAGAACAAGTAAAGACACAGAAGATCCAAGCTGGAGTACAAGTATCAAGACTAGAAGACAAAGATGTCATCTTTTGCATTGGAAGCGCTTTGGAAGACTTTATTTTGTTGTATTTCATAATTGTTAGGAACATTGTAAGTAAGTCTATATGCCCACATATTGGGGGAAGATTGTTAGCCTTAAAATATGTCGGCTAGTACGGAATTACACTAGTTTACTTATAGTCGAATACGCAAAGACTAGAAATGTCAAGTTAGGATAGTAGTGCGTATCAAGGGCTATAAATAACCCCTCCATACTTCCATAGAGGGGTGAGGATAACCATTTGTATCTCATAAGTGTGTGTGTTTCTCTTTCTCTCTCTAGAAACATACACATCTTCTCTTTCTCTCTCTACATCTAATAATATGGCTACTTATTTCTTTTATCCTCCCCGATCTTTGGATCGTGTTTTAGGCTAGAATCTTTATGGGTAACATCTTGGGTCGAAATAATTCGGGGGGTAACCCGGATCATGTCCCTGCATGTATTTGTAACATGCTTTATTATATCGCTAGGTCCGAGCGATATAATCTTGCATATTTTATTGCAAAACAAATGGAGTTTGTCACTAAACAACCTCGGTTATTTCTACCATACGGTATGTTATTAACTCGATTGTTTAAGTATGTCATATCCGAGAGTCCTAAGTTGTCAAACGATCGTTATGCCTTGTGCGATCGTGTCATGTATCCTCTTACCGCTCAACAAGAGCAAAATACTCGAAAGGATTATGGCACGCGAAGAGGTCAATCTTCTACTTCCTCTTCATCCGCCTTCGGTTAACCATCCTTCTCTCATCCCATCGATGATGATAATAATGAAAATGACGAAGGGACCTCGCGTGCAAGCAATCTTTCCCCTACTCGTTTTGTCAATTCATTGCCAAATGACATTCCTTAAATCTTTGCTAACCCACCCAACATCGACCCAAACATGGAACCATTCTAATTTCTACACTAGCCAAACCGAAATCCTCAACCGTCAAGTTCAACTGCGAGATGAGCAACGTGATGAAATAAGGTCAACCGGGAAGGGCATCAAGAACCTATGAAGGAAGAAGAAGAAGTGAGCAATTTGGATAATTGCTATAAGATAATTTAATCTCACTAGCTATTTAATTATGATTGTTGGTACTTAATCTTTACTATCTATGCTTTGGTACTTAAACTTATGGTATTTAGTAGATCTTTTAGATTTTAGATTGAGCAACGTAACTTGCCCTAGATGATCATTCCATTTTATCATCCTAGACTTATGTGCATGCACTATTGACACTATATGCGTTTCATTATATTTATAAAGTTATGCATGCTTAATTATATCTGAGTCACATGCTATAATTGCTTTTCAAATAGAATGTAGAATAGATAGCTTTTGGATTTGGAAGTATTAGGTGTTTCTTGGGGTCATAAGATTGGCTGCAAAAGGGGAAGACAATAGGGAATAAACATTTTACTGGCACAGGGTTTGTAAAATCAGGAAATAAAAAAATGGTAAAAAATTTCGTCTCTCTAGAAAACGGCCCCCATAAATACCTGGCGGCCCCCTTATATATTTAGGACCACCACCTATTTATGGGACCGCCACCAAGAGTCAAGATATTTTTCACTATGTCTCTCCTAATTTTCTGTATAGTTGCCTATCCTCTCTTTTAGACCTAGCTAGTATTTCTACATTTTGCTAAACCATTTTTGGATTCTCCTTCCATAACTCTCATGCTTTACCTCTTTAATCCCATTCATCCTAGATAAATAATTACCTTCATCATGTTCTTCATCGTCCTCACCACATTTCCCTTCATTTTACCTCTACTCCCATGGCTTCCACCCAAGCTTCATCCTCCAATCCTTCTAAGAAAATCAAACTCACCATCATTTCACCAAGCAACTCTTTGTGGATCTAACTAGTGAAGAAGATGACAGTACCACACCTTCTCCCATAACAAAATCTTCCTCTCCATCTCCACCAAATGCACCATCAAAAACTCCATCAACCAAAGATACATCATCTACCTTTGGCACTACCTCTTCCTCATTTGAGTCAAAACCTCAATCTTCAACTCCTTCCTCTAATGACACACCCTCTCCTCAACCATCCAATCCCTTTCTTGATGATATCATAGATGTTCCTCCAAGACCTTCAAACCCAATTCCACTCCAAAGTCATCCTTCTTTAGACATCACTCACTGCTTGTCACCAATCACTCCTCTTGATCACTTTCTTGATACCCCTTCACCACCTTCACCACAACCACAACCTCAACCACCTCTCATGGGTTATCCCGTTTACTTCAACATGTTTGACTATCATAAGGTAAATTGCCTATGTTGTTTTCACAACTAAAATCTTATTTTTTCCCTTAGGGATGATGAGTTACGTTTAAATGTTTGCTCACTTGAAATACCTCCTCACTTCTGCCTTTGCCTCCACCTACTCCACCTCACCTCTTAAAAAAATCCTGCATGTCACCCACATAATGTTTCACCCCTACCTTTGGCTCAAAGTAAATTTCCGATGATTCAAGAAGACACCTTGGATTATAAAGTATTTAGTGTTTAGTGTTGTTGTTTAACTTGATTCTCATGCATGAAATTAACTCTTTATTATGAATGAGTTATTTTTATTATTTCTTAGTGTTATAAGCAATCTATGGTCCATTGTATGAGTTGCTTTTTATGAATGAATTATTTTATGGGTAAATTGTATGCATCATTTTGGCTATTTCTTCTCCACATAGCCAAACATATATATTTATCATAATTTGCTATAGATTAGAAATATTTTTTGCCACTTGTATTTCTAACATGGTTTGGTAACAAAATATTATAAGCTCTATCCCTTGGTGCCCCGAACGAGGGGGAGCATACATCAAGGGGGAGTCTTGGCATCGTTGATTTCTTTCTCTCTATATCTCGACGATTAACCTTTGTGGATTCGACAAAAAAGGGGAGAAATGGATTAAAACTCATTAATAACTTAAAATTTTTATTTTTATAACAAAATGAGTTTATATTTTGTCATCATCAAAAAGAGGGAGATTGTTAATACAAATAATGTCTAAAAATGTTATTTATATTTTTCGACCTCTCTACGTTTTGAAGATGACAAAATGTAAAGACGTTTACGATAAAAATAAATATTTACATGTTATTAATCGTAAAATTCATTTCTACGTAAATCACTTAAGGTATGTACAAACAAATCATTACACATGATTAGTGATCAAGAAAATATTTTTCTTAACCATTACATTTCTACAAAAGTATTTTTACAAAAATAAAAATATACATATATTTCTTAAATAAAAGAAATGTTTATTTGATTATAAAAATTCATATCTGGTTTTCCCCCAAAAATGAAAGCTTCTACACCAGATTTAACCTTTCCCACTAAAAGACAAAAAGGGGAGCGTTAGTCTAGTGGCAGCCCCCTGATAGGCTGTGTGGACCCCATATATATTTGGGACCGTCAGGACCGCCACCAGGAGACGTTGGGATTTCCTGTCTATAAATACTGCACTATTCTCAATAGAAAAACACACCTCTTTGCATGAATTTTCCAGTTATCTTTCTCTTTCTAAAAACCTTCTTTCTCTAACTAAATATCTTGATCACTAACATTGTTTAATCTTGTTTCAAGTGATCCAATCTCATCTTCTTCCTCCTTCTATCAAGTGCAAGAGAAAAACACTCGTATTTACCAAGAAATGAAGTGTTATAGATTAGTGATTTCTCCTCTATTATTCTAATATCCAAAACTACATTTGTTATTATCTTGTGTGATTGTGTAAGATTGGATAGTGTATAAATACAATAGTGTAGATCTTGTGATTGGTTAGTGTTGGTGAAGTTGTAGATCGCTTCTAACTAAGATTAGGACTCGACATTTAGCTTAGTATAGGAAAATAGCGTCAGCGATGTGTAAACAATTTTCTCCGCCTAAAGGGAGCTTGTTGACATAGTGAAATCTCGAGTCGGATACTCGGGGAGTGGAGTAGGGCGAAAAAGAACTTTGTAGCCGAACCACTATAAATCTCGGTGTTGTGGTTTGATTGTTCTATCTCTTACCTTTTATCTTTTACTTATTCCTTATATTCATTGTTTGTGATTGTGTTGCAAGTAGCTAGATACATTGGTTGTTCATATTGTGACTTGATCTTACATATATTCGAATATAGTGTTTTTATTAGCAATGTTTTTAATACATAAATTAACCGGTAAACTATTCAACCCCTCCCTTCTAGTTTCCACATAGTAGTTTTAGCTTTAAGGCATCAATTGGTTTTTAGGTTAAATGAGTATTGTAGGCTTGGACTAATACTAAACGATTTGGAGACATCAAAGACAAATGGGCCGTATTTTTTTGTAAGCCGAATACTAAGAAAGAAACATAAATGACAGATTTTTTGGTCATAAACTTTGGACCAAAGTTTGGTTATACGTAGATTAAGAGGTGTAGATTTTATATTATATAAATATAATAAAATCACATTGTATTTTACATATTCGCGATATAATTTGAACTCATTCCTCCATAATATTATCAACTAATGCTTATAAATTGATTCGACATTGTGTAGTTCGGTGCTATTTGTTTATTAAGAGGCTCTGAATCTGAATAAAATAAAACTCTTTGTTTTGGTAAAGATGTCTAGACGTGTTAAACTATAGTTTTTACAATTTAAATATAAAACGATTGCATTCGCACAAGAAATAAACTTTATTAAATATAAAAAACAAATTTTATAATATAATCAATTTAAAGTTAAAAGTATCTTAAATAAAACAAGCAATCTCATGTTTATTTGACAAAAATATATGTGTCAGAGTTTAAATTGAACTTTTTAAAACGATTATCTAAATGAGTCGCGTTACAATTGAGATATATGAGTCCGAAACCGAACCCTTCAATTTGAATAAAATATGGATTGTCACATATCATCTTATACACTCTGTATCTAACAAAACATATGCAATGATTCTATTTAATAATTTTAATACAAAAGACAAAGGTGAAACAAGAAAAAAAAATCAAGAAATGAAAAAAAAACACCAAATAAAATAAAATCATAACAAAGTAGAAAATAAATAAAAACAAAAAAAGTAAGAAAAAATTAAGAAAAAAAAGACATTAAGAGGTGTTAAGACACCCCCTCCACATCTAGTTCAATAAGATGTTTATGCCTCTTACCCCCTTTTAATGTTTAGAAAAAAACAAACGCTTTTAACACTGCTTGCCTCTTACCGCCTCTGAATGACATGAAAAAAACAAACAGTCTTAATCTATACTACTTATAAAGGAAAACGGGTATGATCTTGAAAAGTGAAAAGTAAAAAAACTTAATCTATTTATGGAATTATGGAATATGAAAACTTAGTCTCCAAACATCTTCTGGCAATGGTATTTCACACGTCTGATATTTAACGAAATGATCTAAGTCGTTGCTACTACATCATATACACGACTGGAACTTTGTGTAGTAAATGAGTGTTTGACAATTTTTTTCATAACCCATTCTTATACAATTTCACAAGCCTGGTAGTGCACACATCTTCTATAAAAAGGAATGATGTAACTAATTACTACTACATCATATACACTGTTGGAATTTTGTGTAATAAAGGAATGTTTGATAATTGTTTTTCATAACCCACTGGAAGAACCTATATAAACAACCATAAGTTACTAACCCATTCATAATTCATAACCCTAGAAAGAAAGAAAGAAATGAAGGATATCAAAAACGAAAAAAATGTGGATGATGCTCTTGAGGTTAGAAATCATGTTTTTTCTGCTTTCGTCTTTTAAATGCCGATTGTCTTATAAATCATGTTTTCCCTGCTTTGGTCATTTAATGTCATCATGTTTTCCCTGCTTTGACAATAGTTATTTATGCTTTAACTACAGGTACCTCCCCCTCCTATCCATGCTCGACATCCAAACCTATTTTTTAACCCTAATTTGATTGGATGGAACTGGGATGATGTTATATATCGTCATCTCAAGTGACAATGAAGATGACAAAGAGGAAGACATTCCAACGCCAACTGTTGAGACTCAAGTTCAAATCATTTGTCGTAAAAGGGTTTATCCCTTGGTTGATGAAAGTGAAAGTGACGAAGAATAGAATTTATTCTTTGCTTTGTTATCATTCATGTTAAAACATCTTGTTTAACAAGATCTATGGAATCTATATAAAGAACGTATTCTACTTATGCATTGCAACGATTTCATCTTACGTAAATTCTATGTGATATTTTGAATGAATTGTACTTACACATTGTGATGACTTGTGCTTATGCATGTCAATGTGATATTTTTCTGGCTATGTTGAATAAATGCAAGGTTGGTGTCACAAACAACAAATATACTTATTTCCTTATATATAAAAACCCACAGGAAAAAATCTCTATATATATACATACCATAGACAAATGTCATGGTACATTAGTTATTAGGTATTCCATGATGAATTACAGTAACACAGCCGTTCATGAAGCAACTATTCTAGAAAATCAAGATGTCAACATGCTTGACCAAACTGCAGCAAATATCATGGTTTGTTACGGTTTTGGTTTTTCGAATAGTAGGTTACTTAGGGTTTAATTCGAATAATAGGTCATAAACTGTTCATACATTCAACAAGAGCCCTAATAGAATCAATCAGCCTTAGGGTTTACTTAGGGATTTGTTTTTTCCTTTTCTTTATTCATGTGTACGTGTAAACGTTGGATAGACTATGTAGTAGACAGTATGCACAACCCATTAAACACGTCTTTGGTAAAACCTAATTTGTTATGGTTTCTCAAACTAATTATTTAGAGTTCAGAGAATTAATGTAAACAGTTTAAACAATTTTCTTTTAGTAACCTATATTTAGGGTTCAGAGAATTAGTGTAAACACTTTAATACTTATTTGTTATTGGATTCGCTTAATAACTAGCTAATGAGCTTTTATATTGATATAATAATGAAAAGGTGATACTCAACTGATAAGGTATAAATTATACACGGTGTCTTGTTTAATTTAATATACAAGTGTTGTTTAATCATTGCTATTGTTTTATAGACAAATTCGGACATAAACAATGACTCTCGTACAATTGATGTTCATGTTGATGTCGAACAACTTGCCACAATATCGAATATCGTTCATTATCTGCCGCTAGGAATGTCTGGTGCTATGCACGGGTACTCGTCTAGTGACTCAAATGTCTGACCGCGCGTGAATAAGTCAGATTAAGATGCTCCTAAGAAGCATTTTTGAAAAAATAAACACCACCTTAGTCTACATTTATAAATTACTACTCCTATTAGTTTGATATTGCTTAAAGTTACTAAAACATTAAATCATCGTTTTCCGTGATGTCGTTGTAAGGAATACATAAAATTATAAATATATTTCGTTGAAAATTATGTTACAAGGTACCCGCCGCAACAATTCGCGGATACCTGCTAGTACTTAATAATGTTGCCTATCTATCGTGTTGTACATCTCACTAGACGTGCCTTAATCAAAGATTCATAAACACAAATATATACATAAGTACATAACTTTTACAAACCTTATTCTCTACTTTGATCTTCTCCAATACCACCATATGTTTATCTTTGTGTGTAAACATATTGCCATACATCACATATTGGTATACATCACAAGCTTTGAGTTTTTAAACAACGATAATTCTAGTTCTTATAAATATGTGATCTAATTATAGTTGCTGGGAATAATCGGAATCAAAAAGCTATTTGAACCACTTCTACCACCCGCCCATCATAATCTATCCCTCAGTGACCGTATGGCAAGTGTCATTGTGAACTCAATGGTTCCATATCAGGTATGACTAGGCAAAGGCGGTGTGTGTACTGATAATAATAAAAACAACTTAAAATGAATTTTACGCATTTTATCTATTATCGCGGAAACTTTAACTCATCTGCTATAGTTTTGACAGGCAATTAAACCGCTATGATAGGAAAGAAATGGAACAAAACAGTACGTACATCTCTATCAAGGGACCGCCCATGTTCTAGCTAGATCAATTAAATATATTTGTGGACATGTCTACCAGTGTGTCGAAAAAGCCTACATTCAAAGTTAAAAGACACCCGCATATGCTTTACTTTATCGTAACTAGTTGAGGGTAGAGGTAAACTATAAGATGCAGAAAATTGCGTAAGTAGTGAATGATCGTGATTATGCTTGTAATAACCTTAAATCTATAAAACTATGACACCTAACCAGAGAATGCGGCAACCAGCTGACTCTCGGCACTGAATGATATACTTGTGCAGGGTTGTCACTTATCATAGAGAATGCGGCAACTAGACTCTCGGCACAAAATGATATCACCGGATGATTTCTTTCCCACGGTCTACAAATATCAAGCGTGATCCATTAGGCAAATTGAGTGATAAACATGTTACATACAAGACCTCAGACGCATATAGATTACGCTTAGGGGTAATTCCATTTGTGCCTCAATTTTCTTAGGGTGATTCAAAGAATGCCCCAATTGGAAATGGCTTACCCAATTGCCCTTAATTTTTTATACGACCATATGCGATTCATGCGACTTATGCAACTTCATTAAAATATTTAAAAGTGTACTTTTTGTATACTATATGGAAGTACACTTGTGTAAGAAAAAAGTACAATGTGTAAGGTATTTTTGTTATGCGACTTTGACTATCCCCTTTATGCAACTTGTACTTTATTAATTTTTTAATAAAAATTTGAAAAACTAAAATAATATTTTTTTCTTATGCAACTTGTACCCATCTTATGCGACTTAGTAGGTGTAATAGTAGTTTTATTTTTTAACTTCTTTTCTTAGGCCTCGTGAAAATTAAACACAACCCACCCACACACACTAACACACACAGACACATACATGCTCAACCTCTCTAAACACTTTTGTTAATGAAGGAAAATTGATTTCATCATTTCGAATCACCAGTAACTTGGATCTGTGTTTAAAAATTGTTACAAAATTATGGTTGAAGCATTTTCGATACAATTGATAATTTAGTGTTCTTAATTGAGATTTGGGTTTAAAAAATTAGAATTCTTAATTCAGATACGCATTCACATTATGTGGTTTGCGAAGGTAATTTATATGTTTTATTCATCTTGTTATTCGTTATATGTTAAATTATTTAAAAAAATGTTTGATCTTTTTCCAAAATGATATTCATGTAAATAATTGAATGGGTTTCTCTTTTTGTTTTGTTTTCCATTGGGTTAGTTTGCCATTGCTATATAAAGGAAAGTGGGTTAGATGGACATAAATATAGTTACTACCTTCTTACACCATTTCAAATCACACAGTAACCCATATATTGTAGTTGCTGCCTTAATTTTCTAGTGGGTTAGATGGACATTATGTAACACCCCCAAATAGGGTCGCAGCGGAATATGAGTCTAAGAGTGTTACATCATAGATCAACAACACAAGATATGAGAACGACCTCTATATGAGTCGTTTGAAAATGATACATTGAATTAAATAAATTGTTTGTTACAAAAGCTCATAGCTTAACTTGTTCATCCTTGAAAAGTGTAAAGATTTTAATACATAAAAAATACACCAAAATGTAATGCACTTAAATCTCTATGATAATTTGACTCCAAAATAGTGACCACCAATGTATCCTTGTTCCTGTCTTATTGACCTGAGAAAAACATGCTTTAAAACGTCAACATAAAGTTGCTGAATTCACAGGTTTAATTAATGTATAAAGTAGGACCGCAAGATTTCCAAGTGTAAGACATGTAACACATACAATATCTCAAAATGTAGTTACGAAATGCACTAAGCTCATGACACTGAAGCTACAACATATATATATATATATATATATATATATATATATATATATATGCAAATTAATGCAAGTAATGTGCCCATGTAGATGTTCAACCTGCAACATCTAAATTGTTCCGACATGGTATACATTCGTCGTTTCAGTACCTCTAAAACTAGTGAGCGCTATTCACCCGAACGGGGATGTCAATCCCAAATAGATCTATTCATAACATTCGAGCTTACAATCCAGTAATTAACAGTTCATGATTCATGGGCATAGTGGATTATAGATAATTAGGCAAACTCGTAATTTTTTAAAAGTGTACTTGCGTCCAATCTTAAAACAATGCATGTTTCTCACCCGAAAGTTGTAAATCATTCTAATTGTATAAAAGCGGGGCTATGAACTCACCTCAAGTGAATTGGATTGATTATATAAATCAAATAAGTGAAATGTCTCGCGGAATCCGAGTGCAACCTAATTAATTATAGGTCGTATGAGTATAATGTATTTAATGTAAACACAACATCACAAGTTATATAGTTACACCACCACCTAATAGTTTTCGTTTAATTTAAAAAGTCAAAACAATGTTTAAATCGTATTTGTTAAATAAACATCTATTTATTGTACCCATAAAGAAAAATATTATTTTTGTTCAACAATGTATTATTTGTTAATAATACTTGATTTAATATTTTTATTAATTATATAATGATATTATATAAGTAGTTTAATTGATTTTATAAAAATAGTGTACAAAAGTAAAAATAATGCACAAGGTTTTATAAACCTCATATCTTTATCGTTTTAACTCCGTTTTATACGTTCCTTATGCTCACGGTTTCGTATTAAGAAAATCTATCAAAATATTACATTTATAATATTTTAGCTTCTGATGAACAGTAACATTTGTGAGTCCCTAAACGAATAGATCTCTGCAGCCTATTAAGGTTGATAGCCAAGATGTATAAATACAACTGACTATATAGAAACACTGATTATGAATACTATGTGTTAATGCGGAATCTTAACACAAGTACTAAGAAAAACAATGTATAACTAAATAACAACTTCTATTAATCTGCTTTGAACAATTATAGATTACTAACTATTTTAGATATGATATTGTATAAGATTTCTTGAGGTCGTCTTTAACTATGCTAAGAGAAATCCTTTTATAGACTAAGGATAAACTCTCACAAGCTTACAAATCGCTAACAGATAACACATATCTTTTCCTAGAATATCTCATACATATCTCATAAATGGTACTAACTATTTTTTAACTAACGGTACTAACTATTCGATCAGTACTTACATTTTATACTGTCGGTACTAACTATAACTAACAGTACTAACTATTTGTACTGTCGGTACTAACTTACTAGAACATAAATCCTAACAATCCTCCCTTAAACATGAATGTTGAACTCTTTTAACTTCATGTTTCTTTAACTTCTTTAATGCATAGAGTATGTATCCAAACACTCTATCATCTCTTGATCTTTTAAGCTCTATCCTTCTTCAACAACAACTTTGTCTTCTCAACTACACAACAACATTTTTTCCTGCGACAATCCAACTAAGTTGGCTTTGTAGTTTTTGGCAAACTACCAGCCATCAACGGATTTGATGTTCCTTTACCAGTAGCC
>BQNB010151312.1:0-15918 GCA_026074375.1 Tanacetum coccineum
TGACGTCCCAACAGTGAGCCAACAGCTCGCTGTGGTTCGTCATGTGTCACCTTGTTACGCCCAAGGTAACACACCGAGGTCACAACATAAGAGTCCTATGCAAATCACGTATAATCCTAGTATCTACTCGTCCCTAGTGAGCCAACGTTTTGTTATGACGTACATGTTTAAAGTTTTTGTACAACTTCTTGGTTCGTTGTTTATTTTCCTGAATAATATGTTTCACCCTAGTTTCCCATGCACAAATATTTCATGTGTGGTACAATGAAGAGCTTGGCATGCGTACGTACCCAAGGATTATGCATGGGTCGTACCACGTGTGTCGTGTACTTGCCATGCAAAACCAAGGCCCTCGTCTAGCTTGGCAAGGCTAGACGTGTTTCGTTTGTGTCGTACGCTAGACCACAAGGTAAGTGACATAATATGATAGACGTTAAGCTACGAGTGCAACTTACCGAGGTCCAAGTTTGCTAGACGATGAGGAGAGGTGATGGTGATAAGAAATCTCGAACCACCCTTGCTTACTCCTTCGTTAAACTCGACGTCTCTTAGCCCTTGAACCCAAAGAAACCCTAAACTCAAAACGTATTCATTTCCTTCTTGTTTTCGTAAATGAGTTGTGCTAGAAGTGTATGTGTATGGCTCTCATTTATACTACTAAACACTTACTCGGTTACTGAGAATTTCAAAATGCATGTGAATTATCATTGTTCACACAACTATTGAGGAACATTACAATAATGATAGTTCCTAAGACTATTTGTTATCATTAGTGCTTCCTATTACTATATGGGAATATCTACTATGCTTGCTTTTCTTGAAATTGAAAATCGGATGATGAGACGTAAGTAGCATGCGAAAGTTTTGAAAAGGAAAACAAGTAGGGTCGTCATGTAAGGAATATCCATGATGATGTTTCATTATTATTATTATTTTTGACACAAAAGCAATAATGGTGATATTTGCGTGCTATTTAGACTTTCTATAATACGAAGTAATGCATGTCGTTCATAGAATAACTTTCTTTTGAGGTTAACGGTAAATTTTGCAAATTTTGCGGTACAAAATTTTACTTAAGAGAAATTAAATTTTTTTTATGGGGTGTCACAGTCTCCCCAGGTTAGAAGATTTTGTCCCGAAATCAAGGCGTTGTAGGAGATCGTGGATTTGCGAACAAGTGAGGGTATTTGCTCTTGCACTGGTCTTCACGTTCCCACGTGTATTCTGGACCTCTGTGTGCATTCCAACGGACTTTAATGATAGGTATACGGCTTCGTTTGAGTTGCTTGACCTCACGGTTCATAATCTGGGTGGCTTTCTGGTATTGTGTTGCTGAAAGGGGGGCAGAGGCTTGTTTTAATTCTTCTACGACGTGCTAGGAAATTTTCCTATTATAGGGGGAGCCATTTGGGCAGAGGGATGTAGACATTTCTACTTGAACTGACCCTCCCCTATCCCTAGATGAATGCCTCGTCATCAGGACGAGCCAATACGGCAATCGCCATAATGATGAGTGGCATAATAATCCCTAGTATTACGATTATGAACCGCTGATCCACTTCTTGTGGGACACTCTCCAAATAACTGCCAACCACCGCAACGAATACAACCGCGATCATGGGAACGAGATACGACATTCTAACCGATAGAGAGATGAAAATTTAAGTAAGAAAACTTATTTGGAACGAGCCAATAGCGACAAAAGTTAGGAATACGACTCCGTTGAAGTAAATAAACAAAATCTTAAATATTTACTTCCCCCTTTGCTTATAAATACCACCTCATTCTCTTAAATTTTCAAACTTAAATCCCACTACAAGGTAAAAATATTTCGAATGGCCTGTTCGCTTCCCCATACCGACTCCGAAATCGAAGCCTTGGTGCAAAGATTAATTAACGAAGATAAGGGTCGTCAGGATGCGCTTTTGAATTTAGCTTTTTAGTTTGAAAATTCATGGCGCCAATCAGATGATCTTCCTTAGAAAGGCTTATGAGAAATGCAACGACATGTCTTAAGAGAGTCATGCGTTGATTTGCACTTTCTTAAAAGAGAGTTCTGGGAATGATTACAAGCTGCATCTTTCCATGCATGGGGAGGCGACACAGTTAGAGAAACAAATGGGTGCTAAGTTGGCTTGGCTCCGGGAAAAGTACTCCTACTGTACACGCGAAGGTATAGGTTGTTCGTCATCACAGGCTAATTGCTATCTTACCGCGAAAGAGTTACATCAACTTCGTATGGACGAAGAAGCTCTAAGAGAAATGTTAAAAGAAGAGGTCATGAACAAAAAGGTACAAGAGGAGATCACCACTATAAGTGGCAAAACCAAGCAGAAGATGACGAAGCTTTTTTAGAATTTGGAATATGATGTATGACTCGAGATATGAAGTCAAGACGATTAAACGATTTAAAAACTGCTGTAACCATGTTGTTGTACTGCCTTGAATAAAGCATTGTTGCCTTAAACTATGTACTCGTATTTTCACCTTTGTAAAACAACGGTTTTTATGTTAGTAGTCTAGTAAGTTCTAATGAATGCATTTGCCTTCTGTAGTATCACAGTAAAAAAATAGTTTTGTTTCGTGACCGCTGTCTTGCCACAGTATAATAAAGTGCTTGAGTATACCTTTTGAATTGAATAATTGAGCGATCATGACTACTGTCTCTGTACAGTATCATAAAGTGTTTGCGTGATAATTCTGAATTGGATAATTGAGAGAGCATGACTATTGTCTCTCTACAGTATCATAAAGTGGGTTGAAGGTGAAAGTTTTATTAATTTTGTTAACTTTTCCTACTCACCAAAATTAACCCGAATTACGTTCTTCTTCCTCGTCTAACCCTTTTTCGAGGTTAAATAGGAAATTCGAAAATTTTTGAGGTGGTTATTTTACTTTAAAGGTTTTGAAACAGGATATTAAACTTTTCACGGGGTGTCTGTAGTCCTTCCAGTTAGTTCTAGCTTTCGTCTGAATTCACGTCCGTTGTATTCGGCGACATGGGTTAAGAAAAAACGTAAATGTAGAGTGGGATTCCTAAGGCTAGTAATAAGTGGCTAACGTTATTTCCACCACATATAAAAATCGAACAAATTCTTACATTTGTTAAAATCCGAAATAAGTTTTCTTACTTAAATTTTCATCTCTCCATCGGTTAGAATGTCGTACCTCGTTCCCATGATCGCGATTGTATTCGTTGTGGTGGTTGGCGGTTATTTGGCGAGTGTCCCACAAGAAGAGGATCAGCGGTTCATAATCGTAATACTAGGGATTATTGTGCCACTCATCATTGTGGCGATTGCCGTAGAAGCTTTCTGGAAAAAGTAGCTTTCGTCGGTAGGCGAGCGGGTTGTATCACCGTTTTGTCTTTGGGTATTTTAGTTAGTCTGATTTTGAATCTTCCAGGGGAAGATCATCGAATGTTTCCTCTTTAACTTTGTTTCGTTTATGTAGGGTTAAATCCCTATGATACACCTTTGATGCATCGTAGTTTTTTTTGTAGTTGCTCTGGGCATTGTCTTGAATGTGATGGATGAATAAATGAGCATGCTTTCAAATTTGTTATTCCACATATACATATCGACTACTATTTAGCATATCCTTGTCGACCTAACTTATACATAGTTGATCAGGCTATGTATACTTTAGGTTTACATTGACATCCTCCTTTTTCATCCACCTCTAGTTATCTTTTTTGTGATTGTAATTATAATCGATACTGCACCTCGTAGTGTATATAAATCACCGTCTCTTTCAAGCATCAGATGAATGATGTTATGTTATATGTCAATTTGTGGTTTATTATTTCTTCGCTACTTGCTACCATGTCTAGGGTCCTCTGAAATTTTTTGTCCACTTTGTGTGTTTATCTTACTACGTGCATATCGTTTCATATGTTGACGTGTATTATCTATGTGTTCGTAAAATTATAATCTCAGCGTATAAGTTATTTCGAATAATTACTTTTGTTGTAAGTTCAGGGTTTGATCGTAATTGCTCTTGCTAGTCATGACTATGTCCATCATGAATATTTTAAATCAATATTCTTCACAAACTCCTACCCACTACGCCGCCCCTTTTCCTATATCTTTCAAATTTCACTTTACTCACTCCTCATCTCAAATTATCGCCCATGTCACCATATCAAGTCTTTCATCTTCTTCCTCGAAGCTGTCGGTTACCAATCCTCATGGGATTTCCAATCGAGATTTTCACTCCCGTCATGATCATAATCATCACATCGCTTGTTTTGCTGGTCTACCCAATGTGTTTCTTCTCATGCGGCGATGTATCTGTCGTTTTAGCATTTTATATCTTTGTCGTATTTCCTTTACTTTGTATCTTGTTGTATTATGAACAGAAGTATTATGGATTTGTTTGAATAGGATTTCGCGTTTGGTATTTTATTGCTTTATCATCCCTGTTATAACCATGCATAGCTTACATTAATAGGTACCTCATCCCGCTTCTTGATATGATCTAAGGTTATTACTTGGTAAAAAAAAATTAACTGACAAGACTTCGAATCGTGAAAGAAAGAATTGGTTTTGATAGGGGTTACTGATTCTCATCCGAAACATGATATGTGGGTCCTTCGAAATGATCCTTCAAGTTTCATAGCATTTGTCAGAAATAGCATCCCTATCTCCGTTCCCTGAGCACATGATTATATTCTTCATCTGTTGGGCTATTTGCACTAAGCAGTATTTTCAATAGCGTCATTTCTTTGGCGTATTAAGTTGTTCTTCATATGAAAAGAAAAAAAATATATTAAATATATGGTTTCTCCTATACTGGGTAAATGCACTCAGAAAGCTTTTAGGACAGAATTGATACTTCATTTATTACTTTACGAAGGTAAAGTACAAGTTTTCGTCAATTTCTCTGCTTAGGTGTCTCTTCGTAAACTGGGATACAATGTTATGGCAAGTCTGGCTGTTTTGCTTATAGCCTAGGACGGGCTTCCTTCAGGTAAAGCCAGAATTGGTGCACTACACAACTTCTGCTTCAACAGTTGAAACGCTGCTTCTTGTTTGTTGCCCCAAACAAACTTGACCTTGTTCTAAGTAAGCTTGGTCAATGGCTTGGCGATCTTTGAAAATCCTTCAATGAATCATCGGTAATACCTAGCAAGACCTAAAAATTACCGAATCTCCATTGGCATTTTAGGAGATGCCCGATATTTTATAGATTCGATCTTAGCGGGATCCACGTGAATGCCTTGACTATCAATCACGTGGCTGAGAAATTGTTCCTTAGGAAGCCAAAATTCACATTTAGAGAATTTAGCGTACAACTCCTCTTTCTTAAGCAATTCCAGAATTGCCTTAAGATGTTCTTCGTGTTCCTTCTTGTTCCTGGAGTAGATGAGAATATTATCGATAAAGATGATCACAAATTTATCAAAAAATGGCTTACACACGCGGTTTGTTGATCCCAATAGAATATATGTTTCTTAGCTTGTATAAGGCTAAGTTGTATTGAATAAATTCAAAAAAACTATAATAGAAACTTTGATTGTGAATATCAAAGACTATGCGGAATATAGTCAATGATACTAAAAAGAATTTCAATGAAATAGTAATGAATAAGATCAATAACAAACAGTTTACCAAACTTTCAGCCTCAGTATAATACAAACACTCTTAATAGTGTCAGGGTTACAAAACCTTGAAGCTATGACAATTCTATGAATGACTCGATTTGATACTTTGATACTGATACATAGAATTCTATACCCTAGGTCCTCCTTTTATACACCAAGGAGTCCTAATGGGATTACAATATTTTCCTAAGTTATCATAATCTTCTAAACAAATAACTTATACGTATCTTTTACAAAAATATCTCATACATATCCCACAAGCAATCTTTATCTTTTCTCTGAGCAGTCTTTATCCTTTCAGCAGTTGTAATCTTTCAGCAGTTGTAACTTTTATACCAGCAGCATTAACTTTCAACACCAACAGTAGTAACTTTTGTACCAGCAGCACTAACTGTGTACAAGCAGCATTAACTACTTAGAAAGTTTTCTTCAATCTTCATCAGCAGTACTAAGTTACACTAGCAGTACTAACTTTACTCTAGCAGTACTAACATTACTAGCAGTAGTAACATTACTAGCAGTAGTAACTAGCAGTAGTAACTTATACTAGTAGTAGTAACTAGCAGTACTAACTACTTAGCATATTTTTCATTAAGATTGCTAACAACACTAATTTATGCTTAGCAGCAATAACTAATACCTTAACAGTAGTAACTTCAAGAAGACTTTTAATCCCAACAATCCTTAATATTTATAGATTGGTTTTGTTGGGTATAGCATTTTTCATCTATTTTAACGTTTTAATACGTTTTCGACCGATTTTGACCATTTTCGACCGATTCGACAGATTTTGACCGATTTCGACCATTTTCCACCGATTTCGACCATTTTCAACCGATTTCGACCGTTTTCGACTGATTTCGTCCAATTTTGACAGACTTCCACCGATTTCCACCGATTCCGATCTTTTTCGACCGATTTTGACCGTTTTTGACCGTTTTCGACAGATTTCCATCGATTTCGATTGTTTTCGACCGATTTCGACCGATTTCCAACGAATTCCACCGATTTCGATCATTTTCGACCGATTTCGATCGATTTTGATCGATTTTGACTGTTTTTGTCACACCCCCAAATTTCACTACAGCGGAAGACTGGATTTGGGTTTGTGAATTCATGGCGTAAAGAGGACTTGATACGAGAGATAGACCTCTACATGCCAATATACCAATGCAGACTCCATATGCACCGTAATATAGAACACCTGAGAAAAACATTGCTAAAAGTGTCAACATAAAGTTGGTGAGTTTATAGGTTTTGTTATGTGATAATAGTGATGAACCACAAGATTTATGACCATAACATGAAATATAGTAATCCTATATAACACAATGAAAAGTATTTACTATTGTCTAAGCTCATGACACCGAAGCGTTAACATGATTTATCATAGATAAGCCCGTGCAGATGTTTAACCCGCAACATCTGTAACTGACTCAAATGAAACTGTGTTTGCTAGACTAATGTCAGTCCAAGACAAACATGGATGTCAATCCCTATAGATCTATCCATAACATTCGCGCTCGCTTAACCAGTCTAATTGGTCAAGCAATTGACGGTTCATGATAAATTAGGCAACATAACAAGTTGGGTTGAATATGGACTTAGACCCGATAGTAAATCAGTGAATGTACTTGTGTTCAACTGTTAAAAATAAGCAATGTTCTCACCCCAAAAGATGATTTAAAACAGTAAAGTAGGGGGCTATGAAAACTCACCTTGTCAATTATTCGCCTGGAATTGATAATGGATCAATGCACGTCAAATAGTGACTCGGTCAACCACCTAAGTAATTATGACAATTCTGAGTTTACATTCTAAGGCTTAATGTATGGAATGAATTAAGATCACATTATGGTATGATATCTTCACTTATGTGGCAGTGTTTTATGTTTTCAAAACGTTGATTAGACCGTTGGTTCTAGGGATGATACACGACTTTTTACCTATGAGTACATAAATTGATAAGATTATGCATCGTAACTTATATTTATATGTTCATGAAATTTTGTCTATACTATAGTCGTTAATTAATTCTTAATCTCGTCAGTTTTATATTTTTCGGTTCGTTGTCTTTGTTTAAATAATTGATAAAAATGATTTATTTATATCTAATACTCTTAAATTTTAAAATAGCAAGTTTTGGTCCCTCTGTTTTCTAAGTTAAGTAAATTACGCATTCAACCATTAAATCTTCGCATTAACACTTTTAATCCCTTAATTTTTCCAAAATAGTATTTATCGAATATTTAACTTTTTACATTTCAATTTTTACGCTTTTAATCCTATAACTTTTACGTTTTAAACTCAAATAAGCTTTAAATATTTTTATTGCCAAATAAATTATATAAACCGTGTTGGGTTCGTTTACTCGTTTAAAACCCGATTTCTTTGTTACTATTTCTAAGTCATCAAAAAAATGTCGTTTATAATTTTCTACCTATCGAATTAGTCTTGTTTCGCCAACGAGTTGCTGACCCGTTTGGGTCTCGGCTGGGACGACTCAAAGACTCGAAAACATGCGTGTTTCAATTATTCCTTGTGTCTAAGTGTTTACAAGATAAATTACATGCATGTGGCCCTATATGAACATATACAAAACAAACCAAGTGGCCCTTGCCTCTTTCCTTCTCCCTGTTTGCTTGCATTCGACCCAACAGTGGAGTTGGTAACCACTGTTGTGGTTTCTTCTTCTACATATTGTATTACTCAACGCGTATAACTAGGTCTTTATACTTACCTCGCATGATCCCGTTGTATATGGTTAGCCACACAAGGATGTTGTTACGTCCTTAGCAAGCTTAACAGCTGCGATAATGGTAGCAGTCTTTTATGGCTTGTTTGCGTGCATTGTGATGCGTCTCAGGATGCAAACCGTCGTCAAAGCAACCACGAGTTCTTGGTCATGAAAACAACGAGCAACTTTTACTGGGTTTCTTTAGGGATGTGACGTCCATTGTAGCCAACGACAACTTGGGTGGGCTCGGTCATTGTGTCTCCTTGTACGCCAAATGGTAACACACCGAGGTCATAACATAAGAGTCCTATGCAAATCACGTATAATCCTAGTATCTACTCGTCCCTAGTGAGCCAACGTTTTGTTATGACGTACATGTTTAAAGTTTTTGTACAAATTATGGGTTCTGTTGTTTAATTTTCCCTGAATAATTGTTCACCGGTTTTCCCATGCACAAATATTTCATGTGTGGTACAATGAAGAGCTTGGCATGCGTACGTACCCAAGGATTATGCATGGGTCGTACCACGTATGTCATGTACTTGCCATACAAAACCAAGGCCCTCATCTAGCTTGGCAAGGCTAGACGTGTTTCATTTGTGTCGTACGCTAGACCACAAGGTAAGTGACATAATATAATAGACGTTAAGCTACGAGTGCAACTTACCGAGGTCCAAGTTTGCTAGATGATGAGGAGAGGTGATGGTGATAAGAAAGCTCGAACCACCCTTGCTTACTCCCTCGTTAAACTTGACGTCTCTTAGCCCTTGAACCCAACGAAACCCTAAACTCAAAACGTATTTGTTTCCTTCTTGTTTTCGTAAATGAGTTGTGTTAGAAGTGTATATGTATGGCTCTTATTTATACTACTAAACACTTACTCGGTTACTGAGAATTTCAAAATGCATGTGAATGATCATTGTTCACACAACTATTGAGGAACATTACAATAGTGTTACTTCCCTTAGACTATTTGTAAACATTAGTCCTTTTTTTTTTTCCTATTACATTGGGGAATATCTACTATGATTGCTTTTTTGTTGAAATTGAAAACGGATGCGATGATGAGACGTTAGTAGCATGGTGAAAGTTTGGAATAGGAAAACAAGTGGGGTCGTCATGTAAGGATTTATCCTGAGATGTTTCATTAACTATTATTATTATTTTTTTGACACAAAAAGCAATAATGGTGATTTTTCGCGTGCTATTTTAGAATTTCTTAATAAGAAAAGTAGTTATGACATGTTCTCTCGTTTATCGAATAACTTTCTTTTGAGGTTAACGGTAAATTTTGCAAATTTTGAGGTACAAAATTTTACTTAAGAGAAATTAAATTTTTTTACAGGGTGTCACAAATCGTAACACAATAACATCAAAAACTACATTCCGCCAACATATTGTGTATAATCTGCAATTCGATGTTCCTCAGGTATCATTAGAAGACTTAATAAGCGACATCGGAAATCGATAAATCAACACAATTTACATCTAAACTACTAATACTTCTAACGCATTATCAATAACTTCAAAAACTGCCTTTCGTCAACCATAAAAGTTTGCATAATCTATAAGTCTTGTGCGTTACGTATCAATACAAGCTGTAAACTCGACATCAAAACCGATAAAACAAACGCAAACAATATGTTTAGTGATAGAACTTAAACCTAAAACCTAACAGTAAAATATATGAATACAAGCCCTAATTTGACATAATAACAATTAAATATATCCGTACAGTAAAATATACTAGCATATGTTTAGTGTGAGTAGTTAGATGCTATTTGGGTCAATAAGATGTGATCGCTGGAAGTTGCGACGGATGGTTTATGTGTCGGAGATGTGAGTGGTTATGTTTGGGGTTTTTTGTTTGGTGTGGAAGAACGGAAGGTTTTATATATGCAGTGGTTAAACTTTTAGGGGGCGTTTGGTTCTAAGAATTTAACCCATGAAATTGCAAACGGTGAGAAATTAAAATTATAGATGGCTAAACCCTAATGTTCAACTTCTACTACATCCATTTTCTCCTCACACCACCATAAAAAATAATTTCAATCTCTCGAAACTCCAAATTATTCAAATCATTTGAATCGAAAAAAAGAATAAATTAATCAGTTACTAAGATTCAAACTAGAGTAATTTTTAATACCAACTGGCACCTCTGATGTAGTAATTTTTAATGCATATACTTTTGAGGGTGGATTAGAAATACTTTTCTTCACATCGGGCTCATTGCATATTTTTGTGTGTGGATTAGAAAATACTTTTCTTCTTCACCTCATCATCTCAGGTGAGGTATAAATTATAGTTTTGGTTTTGATATTCTTCTATTATTATCACTTTGAAAAGGGTTTCACTATTATGCTAAAAGTATCAACACCCTCAAAAGTTTTGTCATTAACAGTACGTTATATATGCCTACAAAGAAAGTTGGTGAAAAAAAGAAACAAGAGACTACTCTGAAGCTCGGGCTTGTATTGGTATATTGGGGGGCATTGTAGGTTAGTTGGGTTGTGATTTTGGGAATTTTTACAAGACGATGTAGCGATATAAAGGGTGAAAGAAGAACAATAAAGTGGTAGTTTTGCTCCTTCTTGATAGCAACTCTTTTCTTCATCATTTTCTTATGCTAAAGAACCAATACTTTAGTTTGATGACGATGAGGAGGACTTTGACATACTAGTTTCATGGTGTGTTAGTACAATTTGTGTTATGGGTTTGAATTGAATCTGGATCACTTGTTGGGCCGAGCCAGCAAGCTGTAAGTGGGTTGGATCTTGTACTAAATCAGTGATTTTGATTGGTTTCCTGCAAAATAAAATATAACAGTTAGTCTTACAGTGAGGAGGAACCCCTACGATTAGACTCCGGCGTGAGAGTAAGAGATCATGTTGTCAGAGTGAGAGAGTAATGTGTACCTTTTTGGAATGTATGATGACTCCTATTTATAGGTGAGTAGTACTAGGGTTTCCCAGTATTTCGCTCATGATCTGCTAGTGGCCAAAGTGGGACCCTTGTCAGGCAAGGATCCGTGATAATCGTGTCTGATGCAAGAACTTACTCACTTGAGGACCTTAGTTAGTCCGTGAGTGCTTGCGAAAGCAGCCTAAGGATAGTCCGCGTCCGTCTTAATACCTCCAGACCGGTGCCAGTGTAGTACTTGGGCTTAGTTCTGCTCCGTTATGCTTATTTCTTATTTAATTGGGCCAAAGCCTTATCTTAATAGTTTGGGCTTGGCCCAAAGTCATGTTAGACTTTCTATACGTCATCAAGTCCTCCCAGTCTAGTATGCTTATTGCATGCGGCTTTGTGATGCGTGCGGTTAGTATTGCTAGACTCAATCTATCTTTGCTTCCGTGACCTTTTAATTTACTCCGCTACCTTTCTTTACCTGGTTAGGTAGGGTTAATATGTGTGTATGTTCTTCTGACGTGGTTCATTTGTGATCTTTTATATTCTGACTGATTTGACTGGTTAGTCCAACTGCTTAACTGTCATCACTATTTTTTACTTTCAATCTTGACCGTTGGCTCGGAGGTCATGGCCACGTGGGTGTATCTGAAGAAACGTTGTTTTTACTACACCTAGAGTATAAATACTCGGCGTGGTTTTCACTGTTTTCTTTTCCATCTTCTCCAACTAAAATCGCCATTGTTAAAAAATTCTTGAAGCTTTTTCCAATCTGTATCCTTTGTGTCATACTTTGAAGAACTTTTAGACTTTCAGTTTAGGCCCCAATCTTTGTTTTCTTTTTATCATGGGCAGTATTACAGATATAAAATCTGCCCTCACTGAAAAGGCTCTGCAAATTTTTTGTCAAACGTACCATATTCCTGATGAGGTTCATCCACAGTTACCCAACCTTGATCAAACGATTCATGAAATGCCCACTGGCATGATATGTGTATATACCAAGGTTGTCAGGATCGGGATCTTACTTATGATCGTTTTCGGCTTTGCAAGATCGTAATCGTAGGATCGGATCGGGATCGTAACATATTATCATAGCTATCCTGTTATCGGTTGCCTGCGAACCAAGTATTCATTTTGAGGTTCTTTGTCGTGCTCATGGCTTTGAGCCAACGGTTTGGTTGTTTCGTTGTCTTTATGTGAATTCTAAAAACAAGGGGTGGATGTCATTCAGTAAACGTCCAGGGAATGATGTCGTTTGCTATACCAAACCCTTAGATTCGTTGAAAAACTGGAATGATCGTTTCTTTTGGGTTGACGCTTTTGCTTGTCCTGCCTCTTTTCCGTGGAATACTAGCAAAAGTGTGCCGAAAGACCCTTTCCCTAAATCTACCGAATTTAATACGGAACATTACGCTACCCTTGTTGCACATCCAGCTCCCTTTTATAAATATCTGGAACCATTTCTTTGTCTAGTGGGAATCAGCCGCTATTATACCTTGGATGAGAATACTTATCCTCAATTTCTTTGTGACGATGATGAGGGTGGGTGTTTATTATTATTTTTCGTTTATGCTATACTTTTTGATCATATTTTCTAACTGTCTACATTTTTTGTAGAAATGGATTTGCTTTCGTTCATTCGTACTGCCGACCCCACAAAGGTTAGGATTGGTGAGAGGCAGCATGGTGAAGACGAACCAAAACTGTTAGATACCACTGTTGGCCGCACCGTTCCTTTGCTTCCGGTTGAACCTGCCCGTGCAGAAAGTGAATTTGATGCCAGTGTTGACAGGCTATTTGATGAAGGTGGAAGCGGAACTCAAGCAGAACAAGGAGATTCCGCGGGTGGTGGTCGTGATGAGCAAGATATTGTCATTCAGCCGGTTATTACAGTCGTTACTACTGCTGTTGAGGATGTGATTCCGTTACAGCCAAGGCGTCCAAAGAAGAGAAAAACCACTATTTCTGATGCTGGCGGATCTTCTCATCCTCCCAAAAAACTAAGGGAGGATCACGGAACTCTGAGTGGGGCATCCGTAGGTGGTAAGTCCAAGTCTGTGGTTCAATAGTTGCTCGCTGGGGCTGTTCAAAATGTTGTGGTTAGAGGTGAGCCTAATCTGACTTTGCCGTTTGTGACTTCTTCCGTGTCTGCCACGCCGTAGCGTGAGGAAGAGGATCACACTGATTCTTTAACTGGGGCTAACCTCCGTACTGTTGGAGCTCCGCAAAGGTTCGTAATTTCCTCAGATTCTTCTCATCATTCTGGTGCTAATATTGCGGAAACTGAAGCTGACTCTTTTATCAGGCCTTCTGTTCTGCTAATGACAATGACAACTACTGTTACTTCCACTGTTGACTCTACTACAACTACTAAAGAAAAACTTGTTGAGTCTTCTTTTTTTAGAGATGGTTCTTCTTCTAAGGCTAATCATACCGTGGGTGGCTTCTCTGGCATTACTGGTAGTGACTTCATTATTGGTGGTATTCGTACTGTTGTTAGTCCTGACACGGATATTCAAAAAGTGTACGTACCCCAATGGAGTGTCACCAATGGTTCTTGTTTAGATGATGGCCGTACTTGTCGCGAGATGGTGGATGAGTTTGCTCCTCCTAGGTTTTTTTGCTTCTATCCATGGGATGGAACACGACCAACTTTTCACGGAATTTAATGTAGGGGCCACTCGCCAAATGTCTCTTAGCGCTGAAGTGAGAATGCGTACTGAGTTGAATATCAGGGAAAAAAGAAGATTGAGTGTCGTTGTAGAGGAGAAAAACTTATTGCTAAAAACCAGGGATGAAGAGGTTGCGAATCTCAAGGCTCAGTTGTTGGTGAAGGAGGTGGAAGCTACGGAAGCTATTCGTCTTCGTGCTGAGGTTCAGACTTTAGCGGATCGTAATATTGTTTTGGAGAGGGAGAAGGGTGAGCTTGATATTAAAGTGGCAGACCTTACGGCTACCGTTAAGGTTAGGGAACAAGAGGTTGCTAATTTGGATGCCATGGTCACTTCCGTTAAGTTTTATAATGACAATCTTACTGACCAGGTACGCATATTTATACTTAAGTTCCTCTCTCTTTTTTTTGTTTATATTCCACCATTTTCTTATATTTCCGCTTGATTTTAGGTGCATAAGCTGGAGGCTTCCTCTGATGTACTTCAGGACAAAGTCACGGCATATGACAACTTCATGGGTCAACTTAAGAAGTTCCAGGATGACCGGATAAGGGAGATGAATGAAAAATTTAATAAGCTGGATACCAATCTTGTTGAACTTGCCCTTCACTTGGAGGAGAGGTTTTATCCCCATCTTTTGACTACTATCTCTGGGCGTCGATGGCTTCTTACTCATGGCTTAGAGCTTGCTATCGTCAAATGCTTGAACTCTATTGAATATCTTTCCTCTCTTGGAGCGACGATTGGTAAGGCCGTTGCGAAGGGTATACAGGAAGGATTATCTGCCAGAATCACCCACGGCGTGACGGGTAGAGTTTTGACCGATGTTGCTGCATATAATCCATCCGCGGAGGCTGATTATCTTTCTGCTTTGCAGCGTCTTCAAAGTGCGGAGGCTGATTATCTTTCTGCTTTGCAGCGTCTTCAAAGTGTTAACTTTTCTTTAATCTTATAGTTGAAATCAAATAAAGATGCTAGCATTGATACTATTATGAACCTTCTCCGTTTGGAAGATAGTCTTGCCGAGAGATTAAATTTGGCTGAGTCACAGCCTCACGTTGATCAATTGATGGTTCCCATACATCATTCCCCGGACCAAACTGTTGTTGGTGCTACTTCCTTATCGTTTTCTCTGGATGTTTCTCAGAACCGAGTCCGAAGGATCAAGGAAAATATTGATAACGATAGATCAGCTCTCCGAGATGTTTTTGTTCCGCTAGCCGAGCCTTTATCCATTGCTGCTTTGGAAGGTACCGCAGGCACTTCTGGTACTGCTCCTGGTACTACCACTGCTTTATCTTTGACTTTGGCTTCAACCAGCATCATTCCGCCTATATCAACAGATGATTATGAAGTTGTGCATACGGATGGCCAAGAGGGTACTGATGCGGATGGGCCAACAGGCACGGGTGCGGATGCGAACCCCTTTCCTAGCATTGATGACGCAGAGTTGAATGTTCCGGAATGATCCTTCTTTTCACTAAAGTTGTTTTTCTAGGGTAATTTTTTGTGACCGCGTATGGTCCTTTTGTTACGGCTGTTTTGTATGTTTACAAATTCCTAACAGTTTGTGTCCGTTACGTACCGCGGTCATGTGTGACCTTTTTGAGTGTGGTGAAATGTATTTGTACATTTTTATGTTTTAATGCCTGATTATGACTTTGCTATCGTTTTAATATCATGATATGTTTGTTTCAATAGCCTTTGTTTGAATATTTGTGGGTTATTCTCCCTTTATCGCTATCTTTTAGATCACTATTGCGCATTTGTAATGATAGACTTAGAGAAATGTTCATGGAATATTTTCTAGTATTGGTCTTGCAATGCCTTTTATATACTTTTGAGTGAATTTGTTAGGTTACTCATCCTTTTGCTATGCGGAATAACATTTATTAGGTCGTGCCCTTCTGCGTGCGCGTCTTAATCACATAAAGAATAACTTTGCAAAGTAAAAAATAAGAAATTTAAAGTAAAGTTTGTGAAGGTAGCTAGGC
>BQNB010151313.1:0-15918 GCA_026074375.1 Tanacetum coccineum
GGCTACGTATATATTTTATTTTGGTGAAATTTTGACCATTCCTTGTGTAAAGGTAATCGGTTGAGTGTTTGCTTATATACTATATATATATATTATTGACGAATCAGTTATTCTTTTGAAAAATTTCTTTATTAAGTTGCATTGCAAGTTCAAGAGAAATGCAGTGTTGTTCAAGTTTAGAATAGCTTTTCAAAAGTTTATTATACTAATCTTTTTCAACCATGTTTTGTTGTTTGATAAGCTCAGCTTCAAGTTCGAGACACTTGTTGCATTTTTCCATAGAATTCACATTTACATTCACCGAATCATTTATATCCACAGAAGAATTCACAACAATATTAACAATATCTTGAGAAATGATTTGAACCAAGAGTCGATCGTTTTCATTTAAAGCTTGTTTATTAGCAATTTCTAAACATCATTTGTCTACTGTTGAACAACAACTTCCATTTGGTCGAAAACTATTTGTACTTCAGTTATTTCATTTAGAAGATCTTTATCAAACACATTAAAAATGTCTTTTAAAGATTTTAAAAATAGAATAATTTCATTAATAAAAACAGCTTTAGTATGTTCAAACCCCCATTCACCTTCTGTCAGAGCATTGGGTGTAATCCTCCTCTTCACCACAGAGTCAAATAGGGCAAGGTGGAATTTAAGCTTCTTAAGGCTTGCATTCACCAAACTTACCTTAGGTAGTTCACTAGGAACATCCACTTTGACAGGTGATGGATCGAAAGATTCAATGGAAGGGTTTGACATTTGAACCCAAAAAGCTTGTTCAGCAGATAATTCTTGTTGTGGAACAAAACATTTTCCAAAATCTTTAGAAAGTTGATTTAAGACAACATAATTAACTGGTTTAATGTTAACTTTCTTTTCTAAAACCATTGGATCACTTTGTTTTAAAAGCATTTTGGATCGACTCTGTTCCTCAAGCATCAAAGTCTCTTCAGAGTCAGCAATTGAAATCACATTGGTTTCCTTAGCAATAACATTACCATCATAAAGCATTGGCCTAATCTGCTGAGCTTTCTTAAGATAGAAAGGATTTTGAAAACCAAGAGCTTGTTTAAGGTTGTTATCATAGAAAACTTATGGTTTCGTGAGCATATGCACCGTTTGCGCAGATTGACCCATTTTATAAACAATATTGTCAAGTTCTTTAACTTTATTTTCCAAAGCAATTTCGTTATCAATATTCTTAGATTCCTTTTTGTTGGATTCGTTTTTGAGACCATTAAGTGTGGTTGTTAATGATCCATTTTCCTTTAATTGTTTAGAAAGAGTTTGTTTAAGAGAGTTAATTTCCTTTTCAAAATCATCTATTATAAGCTTTTTTCTAGTACTTAAATCCACATTTTGTCTTTCTTCTAGCAATTTCACCGTTCTTTGTATCTTTCAAGCTCAGCAGATAAGGATTCATTGGCAATTAGATTGTCCTTATTGACCTTGTTACAATTAGTTACTTGATTTGATAGTTGTTCAAACACAGATAATATCATGGCATCTTGTTGTGCAAAAGAATTTGTATACTGAACAGCTGCATTTTGTGTTTCAAGAAGATACTAAGAGTAAGGAATGATATTGCTATCACTGGTTATCTCATTCTTTGGATAATTCACAAGATGAGTTTGTTCAGAATACGGCATCTCTTGCACACTTTGATTTAACATATCATTATGAGTGTATTCAGAGTGTGGTACCTCAGAAAGAACATCTGAACCGTAACGAGAAAAATTGGCCATGAGAGCAACTTTGGCAGTGGTGATATCATCACAATCAGAGTCATAAGGATCCAAATCATCGGCTTGATAAGCTGAATTATTTGTAATGATTGTCTGTTTGACTGGACCTTCTGCAATACCCGGGTCTGCCAAAAATTCCAATTCTTCCTCATTCAAAACTTTACCATTTCCTTATGCTTCAACCAATAGAACTTTATCCCTGAACCACGTAGCATCTCTTTTCCTCTTAGGCTCTATGCACTGTCTTGCCATGTGTCCTTCCCTTTGGCAGTTAAAACATTTCACAACTCTTTGTTGACCTAAAGTTCTCCTTCTTGCTCCCGAAGTATTAGCTCTTGTTCCTGAAGTACCAGCAGCATAAGAATTTGATCTCCCTTGAAGGGGTTAAACAGTCACCCTTCTATCATGAATACTTGCTTGTTGTCTTGGGTTGGAAGAGTTTCTTAGCTGATTATTGGTGGATGGGAAACGAGATGTGACGACAGTAGACAGAAATGACATCATTTTATTAATGGCATCAATAGGGTAATCTCCTTGCTTAAACACAGGAATCGCTAGACCAGAGTCTATCTGAGGAAATTTAGCAAGATGTGTTTGTTGATTAACTGTGGAGACAGTATATTCAATTTGAGGAATGAATTGTGGTTGTGGACAAGCATCTTGATAAATTATGGATGAATAAGCATTTGGATACGGTGTTGATGGATAACTGATTGCAAGAGGTGTTGATGGATAAGTAGTTGAGTAATGTTGTGTGGGATGAATTGATCCATACTAAGGAGACTGAGATGGTGAAAACTGTTGTTGAAACTGAGGATTGTTGTATGAAGATTGATAAGTGTTGAAATAAGATGGAGTCTGTTTGTGATTGGCAACTAGTGCAAGTGGATCTTGATTGCGTTCACGCATAAGGCGGACTTCATTAGCATGAAGTTCGTGTTGTTGAAGATATGCATGAAGCTGATCGAAGTTAGTTGTGTGTAAATCCTTTACCAGTTTGACATCCGTGACAAACTTACTCCATTCAGGTGGAAGACTATTCAAGAACTTGGTATCAACTTGAAATTGCTGCAATGTCATTTTGTGGATGTTCATATTGTTAATCAGCTAAGAAAATCTTAAGTAATACTGATGTAGTGATTCCCCCTTTATGTAAGCAAACTTATCAAGCTCATCATACAGTTTACACTCTCTTTCCTGCTTTGTCAATGAAGTACCTTGCATTAGTAATTGGATTCTTTCCCATAGATTCTTGGCAATTCTGTGATGATTAACGAGTGCATAGACATCAGATGGAAGTCCTTGAAGAATGATGTTAGTTGCCTTGACATCACAATCAGCTTGAATTTTCTCAGTTGCAGACAATTCAACATATTTCTTTGTCCTGGTCACACCATTTTCTTCAATCGTAGACCAAATGAGTGGATCATTTTTGGCTGATTTGAGTATCATTCTACCATGCTCTTTGTTTTCCATGTACAGTTCCATTCTACTTTGCCATAAGTCATACAGGTCTTTGTCCAACATTGGTGGGCGATTGTCACCACCAAAGAATATCATGAATTCAGCAAGAGTAGTCATTGTTACTTTGTTTGTATGTGAAAATATTACTTGTTGATTGGACAGTGATAAGAAGTAATTGTGTTAAAGGGTGTTGATTTTAAGTGTTTTAAGTCTTGAGAATACATGGGATTTTATAATTCTTGATTAAACTAGGAAAATAATGTTTCATGGGATTTTACAAATCAAAGAAATAATCTGTATAATTCAAATTTGATTAATTCGCCTCTAAGGAAGTGATTAATTCGCCTCTAAGGAAATGATTAAATCGCCTTCAACAAGAAATGATTAAATCGCCTTCTACAAAAGAGGATTAATTCGCCTTGACTAGAAGAGGATTTATTCGCCTTGACTAGAAGAGGGCTAATTCTCCTTGTACTAAAAGAGACTAATTCGCCTTCAATAAAAGGATTAATTCTCCTTCAAGAATAAGATTAATTCGCCTCCTGCAAATACGAACTTCAACTTTTCCAAAACACTAAAAGACTCACTTTTTGACGTTGTTACCTAAAATTTCTTGTAAAACTAGTAATACTAAGCCTATAAGAACCTTAAAAATGCAAACTTTATGGTTTTTAAGACAAAAAATTTGAAATCAAGATTTGTACCTTATAAACCTTTCGAACAAAAAATGCACAAATATGAAGTTTTCTTGGATCTAAGCTTGTATAACTAAGATACTAGATCATTTATACCTAATTATAAGATCTTTTAGTGGAAAAGAAAGCTTCAAACAAAAAAAATAAGAAAAATGATGAGAAAAATGAAGTAAAACACGCACACAAGAACAAACTTATCACCCCATAGCTCTTGATACCAATTGTAGAATCATAGTAATCTTTAAATACACACACAACTATGCAAAGAAATAGAGAGAGAAAGGTTGGAAGAAAGCTTCTAATGAGAGAAAGTAAAAAGAGAATGAAATACTAGATTATGTGAAAAATGAAACCACCAACCAACACCCTCTCAATGTGTGGAGAGGGTATTTATACTTACAAATAGGCCGGCTATGGGCTTTGTCCATGGGATTTCTATGGGCTTTTCCTAAACTAGCCTATTTAGTTTCCAAATATTACTTAACGAGCTATCTAACAATATAATGGAAGTGACTGATACTTTTCGTGATCCTAACAGTAAATGGTTGTCCCAACTTTTACCGAAGTCAATAATACAAGCTCTTAGCATATCTTCCAAGGTTTGTATTGTTCTTTCGGTTTGACCTTTCGCAGTTTTGTGATGCATAGGCTAGTATAATAATGTCTTTGTTGAGTTCTGAAAGCTTTCTGAAGTGACTGCCAGAAGTTAGAAGTGAATTTGCTATCTCTATCTGAGATAATTAAAATTGGCACACCATGCCTAGAAACTATTTCCTTGATGTAAAGATTGGTCAGTTTGTCCATACTCTAAGTTTCTCTGATTGGAATAAAATGAGCAGATTTAGTGAGACAGTTAACAATTACCCAAATAGTGTCATGACCACTCGGTGTTTTGGGTAATTTAGTAAAAAAATCCATCGTGATTCTTTCTCACTTCCATACAGGAATATCGAGTTATTGTAGTAATCCTGATGGTTTTTGACACCTAGCCTTGACCTTAGAACATGTCAAGCATTTACTGATGTAGGTGCCAATATCAATTTTCATGTTAGGCCACCAATATAGCTTTTTGAGGTCGTGATACATTTTGTTGTGATTGCCGGGTTGATGAAAATACATTTGTCGAGGGGGGGAACTTTGCGATTCGCATGCATTAAGTGTCATGATTTCCCTTACAACCTCATAAAGTGAGTAGTGCGTCAGCTCTAAGCATTTGTAAGCTAGTGGGTTCATCTGGTCTTTCGCTGAAATTTTATCCTTGAGAATATATGCATTACAGGTTGTCAGACGTTTTTTACATTTCTCTTCCTTGTAACACGCTTCGTAGTTTGTGCCTCCAAGGATTTGTGAGGAGAGTCATGTGAGAATGGTAATCATCGATTCCCATGATGCGTAAACTCTTAGAGTGTTTTTAGGATCGAATTACCTTTGTTAGTTTAAGTCGATCCTTTCTACTGAGAGCATCTGCTACAACATTTGCTTTGCCCGGGTGATAGCGAATTTCCCAATCATAATCACTGAGTAATTCTATCTAGCGACGCTATCTCATGTTCAGCTCCTTCTGGTCTAGAATATGTTGTAAGCTTTTGTGATATGTGTACACTGTACACTTTGTGCTGTAGAGATAATGTCTCCAGATTCTAAGAGCAAAAATAACTGATCCTAACTCCAAGTCATGAGTGGTGTAGTTTTTCTCGTGAGTTTTAAGTTGACAAGAGGCGTATGTTATCACCTTCTGTCTCTGCATCAAAACTATTCCTAAACCTTGGTGTGAAGCATCACAGTACACAACGAAATCTTCGCTGCCATCAGGTAAGGCTAAAATAGGTGTACTACATAATTTTTCCTTTAGTAACTGAAATGCTTCTTCTTCTTCTTCATCCCAACTAAATTTTACGTTTTTTTGAGTCAATTTAGTCAAAGGCTTTGCTATCTTGGAAAACCTTCAATGAATCTACGATAATATCCATCAAGTCCTAGAAATTAACGTATTTCCGTTAGGGTTGTAGGAGCATCCCAATTCTTTATGGATTTGATCTTGGCGGGATCCACGTGAATACCCTGACTATCAATCACGTGACCCAGGAATTGTATGGTTGAAATCTAAAATTCACATTTAGAGAATTTAGTGTACAACTCTTCTTTCTTGAGTAACTCTAAGATTAGCTTGAGATGTTTTTCATGTTCTTCTTTACTCTTGGAGTAAATTAGAATATCATCTATGAATACTATCACAAACTTATCCATGTATGGTCTACACACTTGATTCATGAGGTCCATGAATACGTGCGTTGGTTAAACCAAAGGGCATAACTTGGAATTCATAGTGACCATATCAAGTCCTAAATGCCGTTTTCGGAATATCCTATTCCTAAACTCTAAGTTAGTGATATCCTGATCGCAAATTGATCTTATAGTATACACTTAAACCTTGTAGTTGGTGGAACAGATCGTGGATTCTTGGTAGCGGATATCGGTTCTTTACAGTTAGCTTATTCAGCTCCCTGTAGTCGATGCACATCCTGAAACATCCGTCCTTTTCTTTACAAATAAGATAGGAGCTCCCCATGGTGACGAACTTGGCCGAATAAAACCTTTATCCGTAAGTTCTTGCAATTGATTGGATAATTCTTGCATCTCCGAAGGGGCTAAGCGATATGGTGCTTGAGCAACTGGTGTGGCACCTAGCACCAATTCGATTTGGAACTCCACTTGTCGAGGTGGTGGAAGTCCGAGTAAGTCTTCGGGAAAGACTATAGGAAAATCACGAATAATTGGTACATCATCGAGTCGTTTCTCCTCTGACTTTTTCTTCGTTATGTGGGCTAGAAACGTATAACATCCTTTCTTGATGTACTTTTGAGTTTTAACACAAGAAATGATATTTAGGCGAGTTCCACTTCGATCTCCTCAGATAACCAAAGTTTCATTATCGATAGGAATATGTAGAACTTTCTCGCCGCAGATGATTTTTTCATTATGTTGTGATAACCATTCCATACCAATTATAACATCGAAACTTCTGAGTTCAATTGGCATAAGGTCGATTTTGAGTATATGATTTAAAAAGTTTAGTGTACAGTTTTGAATCACGGTGTTGGTGTTTATTAAATTGCCATTAGCTAACTCGATGGTGAAAGCAGTGTCTAATGTAGTGGGTGTAATAGTAAGTAAAGATGCAAAGGCAGTAGATACAAAACTCTTGTCAGCACCCGAATCGAATAAAAATTTTGCATAATGGTTATTGAGTAAAAATGTACCCGTAACCACGTTCGGGTCCTGCTACGCATTCTTATCACCTAAGACATAAACTTTCCCATGAACTCCACCCTGTTGTTATTGGCCATTGTTTTAGGGGCATTTATTCTTGAAGTGTCCATGTTCTCCACACCCAAAACAAGTTAATACGGGTTGAGTGTTGGCACCAGAAGCGGGCCTTTTTCCTCTACAGTCTTTCGTTTGATGGCCCACCTTTTGACAGTCTGTGTATTTTATGGTGTAAGGGCCTGTATGATGTAGTTTATATCGGTTACATAAAGGTAAGTTTCATGCTTAACCCCTTCCTCTTACTAGGGCAGCAGCAGCAGTAGCATAACCTCTGGCGTTCTCCTACCTATGATTTTGTTGGTTACAGTGGTTGATATTCCGGTTTTGGTTATTGGGATTGTTGTTGTCACCCCTTCGATTATCATTCCACCTTCTCTTGTTGTTGTTGTTGTTATGGTTGCGGTTATGGTTATTGTCATGTACCAAAATAGTTCTTGCCCGAATAGCTTGATCCATTAGCCTACGAACCATTCGCATTGCCTAGTCTATAGCCCGATCAAAAGAAGTTACATTTCCCTGTATAGGTTGTGAGAGTCCCCAAACATAACTTTCCAATAACTTCTCTGTGGTTGGAACCATGGCTGGACATAGTATCACCAATTCTTGAAATCGGAAGTTGTAAGTTGTTATATCCACTCCTTTAACCATATGATTCCAGAGCTCGACTTCCAATTTTTGTACTTCACTATGAGGACAATACAGTTTAATCATCATCTTTTTTAATTCAACCCAAGGAATTTTGTAGTCATTCTCAATGCCGATAGGTTGAGCTACAGAGTTCCACCATGACAGTGCTTCATCCAATAATGTACTAGTGGCATATTTAACTTTATCATTCTCAACACATTTGCTGATCAAAAACACTGACTCTGATCTTTCAAACCAGCGGGTTAATCCCACAACTCCTTTAGTACCCTTGAAATTTGTGGGTTGATAGCTCATGAATTCTTTATACGAACAACCCCTGACTTCAGGTACTACATTCATTGCTACGGCGCCTATAGTTGGTCCCGCAACATTGGGTCCTCCAACACCCGCAGCTGGCCTCGCATTATTAGAACTTTCGGCACCGCCGGCAGTTGCGGCAGCTCTAGTAGTTTTAGCAGCTGCGGCAGCTCTGGCAACTTCGGCAGCTTTAACCGTTATGGCTATTCGTTCTGCTGCAATTGCTGCATCTACTCTATCAGTGATCATTCGTTCGATAGCGGCATTACGCATTCTTTTTGGCGGCATGATTCTATTAATCACAAAAGATGTAGGTATAGTTAGGAAGTTGTATAATAGGCATGATCATTACGGGAAATGACAGAATAATAATATTAAAGATTATAATCACAACACAAGACAACATAAATTAATATCAAAAATTACATTCATTTATAGTTGATCCTATACATATTACATCGATTACAAAACCAAAACCTATTACAGGTTTCTTCAAAATTTTACTAACTGAGACTCTCAGTTAGTAATTACAAAAGAGAACAACTACTATTCTATTACATGATTCTTACAAAAGATAAGCTATTACTGTGGTACTAGTCTATTGCATGTCAGATGGTTCTTGTAGTTCTGGTGGATCAGCATCTCCATAAGTGGCCAACACATCGATGCTTTCGGTAGGGCGATTTTCTTCGAATCCCCTCCAGTACAACTCTTGCTGCATAGCGTGCATTTGAGCTCGTACACTATACAACTCACACTCAAGTCTATACCGGTCAACACTAGCAACCTCCAACCTAATCTCTGCCGAGGTCAGGCGGTGTCTTAGTTCCTGAATCTGTTTACCATCTTGATCTTGAGTTTTCTCTATTCGATCCCTATCCATTGCTGCTAAAGTGGCAGAAATATTGGCTGACTGCACTCGGTTCTTCAACCTCTAAATCTCCTCTCGGTTTTTGACTTGATCTTGCTCAAGCAGGGTCAATCTATCTCCCGTGGCTGTTGAGCCATTCATCAGCTCGGGGATATCTCACTCAACAACAAAACTCATCTCCCAAATGAACTTATCTAGACGTCGTCGAGCTCTAATAGCCTCTTTGTGAGCTTCAGCAATCTCGGTCCTACGGGTACCCATACCCCGTGTCAAAGATTGAACACGACTTCCAAGTATGCCAAAGTCCTGTCTCAACTGGTTTAGCTCGTATCTTGCAGAAAAGACTAAGGCAGATGCTACGAAGGAAGGTTCACCAACCTCATAGGTAGACAATGGACCTTTGAAAGCTCTACCCATAGTGGTAGTAGTGGTAATAGGAATATCAGAATTAGAAGAGGGGATACAGACCCTCCTAGGAGTGTTCCCGTAGTGGAGCAAAGGTGGTGGGAAAGCAGGAATGGTTCCATCTTCGATCCCTCATCCCTCTATGTCCATTTCAGGTCTCTTCCTCTTTTCTAAGTCTAAAAAGATTCGGCATGCTCTTCCGGATCTCCACCTCACGTCAGATCCTCCTCCTCATCATCTAAATCTTCATAAGGTTCCTCTTCGTCATCATAATCGACGGCATCAAGATAGTCATTGTCTAGTTCGGGAGGGTTTGGTGCAAGAGGTGGTTCAACTGGTAACTGATCGGGTATAGCGGGAACATGTTCGGGAGAAGCGGGTACAGACATGATGTCTACAAAAAGGTATACGTGCTCATAGTTAGTTAAATATTTATATGAATAAAAATAGTGATGTGTCAAAGAATAGGTATGGCACACGGAATGTGAAGACGATAATGAGTGAAACGGTTTAACTATAAATAGTAGTTATAGTCTAGGTATAAAATGCAACCTGGTTCTCTATAACTGTAGCTCTGGTACCAATCTGTAACACCCCCAGTTTTGAATAGCAGCGGAAGCTAGACGAGGGTATTACTTCATGACACAGCGGAAGCAGCGGCCCAACAGTGTTAAAATAACATAAGTGTTCAGACATGACAAAATGTTTTGATAAATTTTTCATCGAATTTGATAATAGAAATTCTTTACAACACAGTATTTTCAAAAGAAATTTTATCAATGTATAAAATAAAGAGTCTTCGAAATACATATCCGTGCGGCTTTTCTCCGAGCAAAATACCTGAAAACCTGAGATAAATCATGCTACAAAGTCAACAAAATTGTTGAGTGAATTCATAGGTTTATAAAATGGACAATCAAGTTTTATGAGTTATAGTAATAATTGCAACGAATACAATCATCATATAAATAGATATTATTGCATCTAAGCTCATGGCACTCAAAACTGACAGTATATATCAATAATGATATATAGGATAATAACGGCCCCATGTAGGTAGTTGTCATATACCTAAAGTTACAAATATAGTGCGTTTGGTTACCTATCTGGCTAACATAAACGGGATTCGTCAATCCCGATAGGCCTATCCACAATATTCGCGTTCACACACAAGTGATTAATGGTCCATAATGTAGGGGACTTATGGCATGAAGGGACTTAGACACAAGCAATAATATATTCAGGCTGGCATACAGTTTTGAAATTAATTGTCCGCAAGTAAATGTTTTAGCATGTATCTCACCCCAAAGAGTTTATAAAACAATTAAATAAAATTGGAGCTATGAACTTACCGTAGTGATCAGTAGTGGATTATAATGATAGATAGTGTATTGCGAGATCACGAGCTTTAACGATGACCTACGAAAATATAGTGATCATGTCTTAGAAAAAGGTGCGATAATATAAAGTTATTGACTTTGATTATAATGTTGAACATAGATTCGTAAGTTGTTATATTAATGAAGTATCCTTAAATTTTCGTTTGGCTATTTGCCTTTTATAAATAATATCATACTATCGTTCGGGCTATCATAATATAGAGGTCATGTAGTGAACGTATGAGGAGCCAAAACACTTTAAATCGTAAATCCACAACTAGTCGATACGACACCCCGGAGAGGCCTCATATGATTATGAAATTCCTTCTGAATATAGTACTTGGTATTTATAAGTTATATGTGAAAGAGTAATTAACGAGACAAGCGTTTTATGGAAACGTTCGTTATGTTTCGTTAAGGACTCTTGGTAAAATGTGAGTGACATAGAAGTTGTAAAAGTGAAAATGGTTCAAAATGGTCGAGTCTCGGTTCAATTTAATTATAGAAGGTAAACGGGTCATATTCTCGATAAGTGGTTCCTACCACTTCGGGTTTCATAAAAATAGCCAATTTACAAATTAAACCATCCCGGTTCATATTAAGTTACTAATAAGCTACATTCCGCTCAAGTCACCATATTTTCAAAACTGCAAGAGGTCTCGACTAGGTTTTTATATCCCCGAGACCATATTCAAGTTTACTATACAGATTTAGAAATCCCACTAATCCAATTATTATGAAAAATGGTCGATACATCATTAAAGATCATGACTGTTTTTGGACAGCCAACATCAGTCCCGGTGAAATGGCCGTCATTTTCAAACCGTAACTCCGTATAAGCTCAAACCAGTGAGAATGGTTAGATATTTTAGTCCTCTACAACGTTTAGTTTTACATAATTTGGGGTCACTATACAAAAATATGTATATAATAGCCATTTACTACAGGTGTGCAGAATCCGCGCACCTTTGCCATTTCGGCTATAACTAATGCATCCGACATCGAATCGGGTCGAGCCACCCGGCAAAATGATCATAAGAGATAGGGCTAAAACCTAGTATTTTTAACTAATACCCAGAACCTACTGATTTTCCACAATATTTCCATGTTTGCTACTTGTCTAAAACAGAATTTACCACCATTACCTAAGGCTTGTTTAGCTTGCATTTTTATTATTTAACAAGTATGTACAATGTCCAAAACCCACTAAAAGAAGATTACACATACAATTACAGAGATTATATAAAAGTTATACATGATCAAAAATAAAAAGATGAATACAATAACATGAATATATCCTTACAAAGGAAGGATGATAGAATAATTCAACAAGAACAATGAATCAAACTCTAGCTTTCAACCCAAATGAATACCAATCAACCCAAACTCCAACTCTTGTAAACATCTTGATGAACTCAGCCCTTAACCTAAAGAGATTTTTTTTGGTTATCTATGAGAGAAATGATGGATTGGAGGTTTATATATGATTTAGAGGTGGTGATGTGTTGATTTGCTTTCACTAGTCACATGCCACCTCAAGCTAATGATGTGGTGATGTGTTGATTTGTTTCATTAGTCACACGCCACCTCATGGTGAGGTGGTGTGGTGTTTGGTTGCTTGCTTGTCAAGATAAGTGTAGATTTTTACGGGGTATAATTTAGTCCTGGTAATTACTAATGTTAAGCCGTTAAGTCACGAAACTTAAAGTCGGGTAACATAAAAGTAAGGCTGTCAAACTCGCGAGTTTATACGTAAGATCGTACGATCTTACGTGCCCACCTGATAAAATCGTGTAGGATCGGTGTAGGATCGCATCAGAGGTAGGATCGAAAGTAGGATCGTAAACTCGCACGTAAGATCGCGTGTCGATACGAGTTTACCAAATTACCAAGTTACTAACTTACTGACTTACATACTCACTAGCCCAATACTTTTTTTAGGCCCAAAAAAGAACAATACGAGTCCGCTGATCTCAGTAACAAGTATTGACGTTTCATTTCCAGATTTACTAATCAATAAACCTAATTATCTACTTTCCCCAAATTAAAATTACATGAAACAAATGAGGGTTCTTCTTCTCATGTTCGAGTTACCTGAAGCAAAAAAGTTTCTTACAGGTAATTGTTGTTTTTTCTTTTACCTTTTCATAGTTTTAACAATTAACCTTTAAGTTTTAATTTTGATAGCTTAATTGTAGTGATACTAGTGATGTACTTTGTTTTGAAATGTTTATTACGCATGTTATGTAATTTTATTCCGCTGAATCGTGAATGTGACAACTGAAACGTGACTTTTTTGTGTTTTACTTTTACTTTGGTATTTTAAATTTGAACTTTGACATTTTCAAGATGATATTATATAAATTTATCTTTGATGATGAGTAGAAATAAAAATAGTTTGACTCGTTTATTCGTTGCTTACAAAACATGATAAATTGGTAGGATCTTACGATCTCGATCTTGCAAAGACAAAAACGATCCCAGGTGGGATCGCGATCTTGACAGCCTTGATAAAAGTACTATGCTTATAAAAATGTTAAAACCTATCAATATACCCTAACTAAGTATATTAGACGAGTTATAAGTTTAACGGAGTACATAGACGTTAGGTTTAAGTTCGCGTAAAATGTAAAACGTACAATGTTTACATAAAATAGCAAAATAGCAATAGTACATATGAAATATGACTATAAGAAAATAAAATGGCTAGAACATCTAGACTAATCATAGTCTAATATTGTTTACGATTTAAGCTTACGCGATTGAATTTACATAATTACTTATAAAAGTAATATCATTTAAAATCAAGATAATAATAAGTGAAAACGAATAGTTAAATATTAACATGAATTATACAAGTTGCTACATATTTAAAAACCAATCACTTCATATACTTTTCATTAAGTATTATATAACACAGACAAAAATATTTAAGGTCAAAGTTGAAAGAAAATGACTTGAAAAGTTAATAGGGGACAATAATTTAAGGACGGAGAGAGTACAACTTCAACAAAACCAAAGTTATTTGATTGGCCAATACCGTCTTTGAGGATGAACGAGGTATGCAAACGCCCATGCCTTCAAATTTGAAAGGCCTCATGGTTTTGCCCCGTGTTTAATAATATACATAATTTTGTTTTTGAAGGAAAGCCACAAAGTGAAAATAATCTTAATATTTTGACCATATGTTAGACGCTTAGATAATTTAAAAGTCATGTGGCATATGACATTTCCTTAACAAAACTAACAAATAGAGAAAACCTTTCGGTCTAACTCGGATTTGTTCCGCAATGAATTCTGATACCGACCGGTTAGAATCCGGAGCTAGCAGTTCGAGTTAGAACCCGTACGTTGACTTTTAGCATTCGTTTGGCAAACCTGGTAGTCGAGGCAAATCATCAACCCAAAATGCTCTGGTTCCTCGTGTCGGTGCCAAAAATACTATTTCTTCTTTGCAAAGTCGATCGGGATTTGTCCACTGTGTATTGTCTTTTAAAAAAAGCAAAGCACTCGGCGCTTTTAAAACTCACCCCCCCACGGTTGCATCATACAACGTGTGCACCCTCTATGAACCGCGTTTCTGCACAATTGATTAACTTGAGACCGAGCATTCATTGGAGTCCACTTACCGTCAACATGTTCTTGGTAACTCCGTAAAGCCTTTTACTTCGCTTCCGAATGACCCATTTTGGCATTTTGTACCAAAAAAGTAGCTCGCTTCGATCACACCCGTTTTTTGGATCCTTGGAAACTGAATAAACATTCGCCAAAAGCAACTCCTCATCTTAGTCACGCATTACGAATTCTTTTTTGTTTCTCAAGTGGCGTTCTTCTTCTTTGATTTTTTCCATTGACTTCAAACGGCCGCCGCGGCTAGGTTTCGACGTCGGGTCGGAACCGGCACGTCTTCATCTCGTATCTTCGACTTCAAGGTGGTGCGAATGTTGCTCAGGGAATTGTTGGGAGTGGTGAATTGGTTTTGTGATTGTTGTGGTTGTTTTTTGGTGCAATTTTTTTTTTGTTTGCATTTAAAATTTGAAACATCAACAATTCTTTTGGTTAGTAATTGAGGTTGGTAATTTGGATTGGGATAGTAAGGGCATTTGGTTGAATGCCGGTAGAGTGAGGAGCCCGATTATCGAAGACGACCCGGAATTTGTTGTGGGACCGTTTAAGCAAACGGAAATCCAATATGTTAGGTGGGGTTGGGATTTCAATTTTTTTTGAGTGAGAAAAAATAGAGAAGTAATAAAATGTGAATAAAAGATGTAATGAAAGTGTGTGTGAAGTATGAAATAAAAATGGGGTATTTATAGGAATTCTTTAAAAGTGGTAAAATTGTAATTTTGAGGGAATTAATTTGAAAATCGCTCTCTCCTAAACGGATAGTGTAAAAAAAAATAATAAAAAAAATTTGAGTTAAGGCGTGGGTTGTTACGCCACGGCGCGAAGACCCTTGGCGCGAGCCATGGTGTCGTGCGCCGTTGGCCATTTTGGCGCCATGGCTTGGCACCAAGCCAACAGCCATGGACTCCCTTTTTTTTTGGTCCAAACCTACTAATGCGTATAAAATTAGTACATGTTGTGACTAATTATATTCGAAAACGTACAATATATGACGAGGGCATGTTAGTTTTCTTTTGCAACTTAACACCTATAAATATTATAATTAACACTACATGATGAAAATTTGTAGAGGGCACTACCCCCCATTTGTCAGCGAATGGCTACGCCCCTGCACAGGGGTACTTGAGCCGTTCATTAAAAAATATACTCGTACTTAAGACTATCAAACGATATAAAAAAAAAATCAAGTTAGAACGTCAAATAGTATAATGTGTGCGAAATACTTGAGAGACGTAATTGTATGGCGACGTTGTTGGTCGCAAGGGTTCATCTCTCCACACACAAAAAGTTGGTTTAAGCACAAAATTTAGCATACATTTAAGCTTTTTCAGCCATATCTCATATGCATAATGTATCATATATCTTATTGTATGGGAGTAGGAGTATATGGAGATTGAAACGACAAACATAACAAGACATATGATGTATCGTAAAATATATAATCAACTCTAGACACT
>BQNB010151314.1:3584-15917 GCA_026074375.1 Tanacetum coccineum
GAAAACTTGATTGAAAGTTTATCCAACTCACTTGCCCTCCTCACTCAATCGTACAAATCACATCTTCCTCAAACAAACAATCAACTTAGAACGTCATCTAATGCAAGGAACAAAGCTACAGTTCAAGACGGCAGAGTTGTGGTTCTTGTAGGAGAACATATTATCAACTTTGATGAGTTTCTTGTAGGAGAACAGTCGTTGTTTCTTGTATGGGGAGTTGTGCTACTAATGCAATCCCAGGAGAATGGTGCAGTACTGGACAAAGAACAGTCGTTGTTTCTTGTAGGAGAACATATTATCAACTTTGATGAGGATGTGGATAATTCACCCGAGAATGATCTGGCACTCAATATGGACCATATCTTTGAAGCTGATGAATGTGATGCATTCGACTCTGATGTTGATGAGGGTCCCACCACACAGACCATGTTCATGACAAATCTCACATCGGAAGATCGAATCTATGATGAAGCCGGGCCATCATATGACTCAAATACTCCGTATGAGGTACAAGATCATGATACCTTTGTAAATCATTTAGATGAGTATCATGAAGTACACGAGATGCAAACCGATGAACAACACAACTACGTTGTTGACTCTGATGCTGACTATACGAGTAATAGTAATATTATTCCGTATGATCAGTATGTGGAAGACAACGAAGATCATGTTGTTCAAAGAAATGTATCTTCTGTGCGAAATGATGCATTGATGTCAATTCTCGATGAAATGCATGAACAGGGAGTACAAAGTAGATTAGCAAATAAACCAGACATGATAATTAATGATTCAGTGACCTCTGAACTTGCGAGATATAAGGAACTGGTCGGGGAATATGAAAAACGGGCAAAGTTTGAATTAACTGATAGAGAACGAAAAATTGATGAACAAATGAGAATAATTATCTCAGACCAAAATAGAAAGGAAACTTCTTTAAAATCAGAACTTCATTCAGCACAAATACTACTTAGTTCTACCGTTGGCCATTATAAGTCAAAGACAGAAGAAGTAATCATTTTGAAAAAGGATTTTAAACAAAAAGAAGACAAATTCCTTGAAGAGTTTTTAGACATAAAAAGGCTAAAAGATAAGATTGAAGATAGATTATACAAACAGGATCAGTCTGTTCAAATGGTTCACATGTTATGTAAACCAAAATTGTTTTATGATGAAAAGAACAAGGTAGCAATAGGCTACAAAAATCCCTTATGCCTCACTCGTGCAAAGCAAGCTCAGTCTGCTCTGTATAATGTCATTTACATTGTCACTACAATCATACCCCCACTGTATACATGACTTCAGAGGTTACGCGTGAGAATAGCTGAGATAGACCTCGGAAAAGATGCTGTTGAAAATGCAAAGCCCTCAAATGTGTGGAAAAAAAAGCTATAGATCCCCACCCCTGATTTACTCAAAATAGACCTTCTTGAACCTTGCTCCCCAAAGAAATCTGACCCAGTAACAGATATTTTGGTCCCAAGATGATAGATAACGGAAATAGGCTGAGACCTCTAGTCTAAAACCATTTCACATTGACAGTGTATCCCACCAATACTCACTGTCAAGCTTGCCCAGAATTTCTTCCAACTCTAAAAGTCAATTGAAGATTAATCTTTATGTACTCACACAACTTATTAACGGAATTGACAAAACTTGTAAAACAGAATCACCCCAAACAGGTGTTACAGAGGGGGAAAGAGTTTTGAGCAAACCATAAAAAGATGTTACCTCACTGGAGTTATTTATTCCATTTTTCAAAACTCTTAAAAGAACCTTGTTGGAGTTCGAAAACAGCCCCTCTTAAAGAAGTTAAAGAAATGGAAGAAATTTTTGATCAAATGAATAACGAAAGTGAAACAAGAATACTGTAGACAAGGCAAATGGTGCTGAAATTGTAAAGAAAAACCTTCTCATTGAAAATGAGAATCTGATTGCTAATTGTTTGTCGACTCAACTGCTGTATGATGTGCAAAAATCACGTTGTCTAGATCTTGAAGCTGACATGTCTAAAGTTCATAATGAGTCAAAACATATTTCAAAACTTGAAAGGGAATACCTAAATTTGCAATTAAAGTATCAACATCTTCAAGAAAGTTTTGATAATAAAAATTCACACATGTCGCAGGAAGCTCCTGATTTTAACTCATTCTTTAAGATCAAGAATCTTGAACATCAGATTCAAGAAAAAGACAACGTGATTAGAGACTTGAAAGTTCTAGTCGCTAATGTGAATGACAGAAGTTGTGAGCCTTATAATGCTAAAGATGTCACTGCTCTTATTGAACAAAATGATTGCGTTAGAGTAGAACTAGAAAAGGTCAAACAACATTACAAGGAATTGTATGACTCAATTAAGATTACGCGTACTCACACAAGTGAAAAGACATCTACCATGTTAAATGAAATTGAGAGTCTAAAAGCTCAATTGCGAAACAAAGAGTCTTGTTTCACTAGTGACTATGTCAAACCAAAAGTTCTTGCTCATGGCATGTATGCCATTGACGTTAAACTGTTATTAGACAGTCTGCCTTTTGGTTTCCAGATCTGCTTCCCTTTATTCAAGACAATTTTAACAGTGGAGGTAGCATTCTCAGAATTCAAAATATTAACAACACACATTCCATGACTTGCAGAGTTTACACATTTGTTACAAGTTTTGCACACAGATTCAGAATTCGAATTAATTACAACACGCTTAGAGCTAATGCTAGAATCAACCTGATTTACTTTTGTCCAAACTGACTTATTTGTCCTAAGGCGTACTTCTACTTCCTTCTTATTCTCCTTCTTAGCAGGCAGGATCCTATTTTTCTTTGTATTGCTTCTAGGCTTTGATCCGCTTGCTTCAGTGGAATCGTTTACTCCTGTAGAGGGAATCACAGGGATATTAGTCTGTTGAACTCTCTGGTGCACTTTGTGTTTCTGTGTGTTGCTAGATGAAGTTCCTGGTTTATCACTAAACGTAACTTGCTTTTTCCTAGTAACAGGGGTAGAGGGAGCCTTGTTATCTCTTTCATTGAAACTTTTTGGGCAAGTGCCAATCACATATTCTAACAATTCCTGAGATAACTTAGTGTATTGGCAAGCATAGTTAAGTGAATTATCCAGTGGTTTAACTACTCTAGCTTCCTCTACAATCTCCCTAACCGTTTCTACACTCTCCTTAAGATGGCTGATATAGTTTAAATGAGCACTCCTATTGTTCTTAAGGGGATGAGGGATGGGTTTAACGTCAATGGCATACATGCCAGGAGCAAGAACTTTTGGTTTGACATAGTCACTAGTGAAACAAGGCTCTTTACTTCGCAATTGAGCTTTTAGACTCTCAATTTCATTTAACATCGTAGATGTCTTTTCACTTGTGTGAGCACGCGTAATCTTAATTGAGTCATACAATTCCTTGTAATGTTGTTTGACCTTTTCTAGTTCTATTCTAACGCAATCATTTTGTTCAATGAGAGCAGTGACATCTTTAGCATTATAAGGCTCACAACTTCTGTCATTCACATTAGCGACTAGAACTTTCAAGTTTCTAATCACGTTGTCCTTTTCTTGAATCTGATGTTCCAGATTCTTGATCTTAAAGAATGAGTTAAAATCAGGAGCTTCCTGTGATGCTTGTGAATTTTTATTATCAAAACTTTCTTGAAGATGTTGATACTTTAATTGCAAATTTAGGTATTCCCTTTCAAGTTTTGAAATAAGTTTTGACTCATCATGAACTTTAGACATGTCAGCTTCAAGATCTAGACAACGTGATTTTTCCACATCATACAGCAGTTGAGTCGACAAACAATTAACAATCAGATTCTCATTTTCAATGAGAAGGTTTTTCTTTTCAATTTCAGCACATTGCTTGTCTACAGTATTCTTGTCCACTTCGTTATTCATTTGATCAAAAATTTCTTCCATTTCTTTAACTTCTTTAAAGAGGGCTGTTTGAACTCCAACAAAGTGTTCTTTAAGAGTTTTGAAAAATGGAATAACTTCAGTGAGGTAACATCTTTTTGTTTGCTCAAAACCTCTTTCCCCCTCTGTAATACCTGTTGGGGTGATTCTAGTTTTGCAAGTTTTGTCAAATTCCGTAAAAAGTTGTGTGAGTACATAAAGATTAATCTTCACTGCTACAGCCCGTCAACTTGGAAAAGCAAGAAGTTCTCTCACCGGCCAAAATCTTAAATACCAAATATAGCGAAGTTCTTCACACCTTCACATGGATCTGTATGTGGTCCCAATGAGAGCCAGAGTATTAATGGAAGAAAATACAATCTTAGTCTCACGTGATGACTATTCCAGCTTCACATGGGTAAAGTTTTATGCAGGACAACAGGATGTGAAACTCTCAGAGTTTGTCCCAATTCTTAACGCACAAATTACAGCTTGGTCTCAACAAAAACAGTCACATCATCCACACAGATCATGGAACAGAATTCGTCAACCAAGTGGTGTCTGAATACTATAAAGGATGTTGTCATATTTCATACCAAAGTCTGTTCTAGAACTCCTCAACAGAAACGGCGTTCGTCGAAAGACGTAATCGTAACACTTGTGGAAGCAGCAAGCACTAAATGATAGTTATTCTTAAAAGCGCCTATGTTCCTGTGGAGCCGAAGCTGTAGCTACTGCTTGTTTTACACCAGAACCGATCCTTAAGTCATACTCGTGCCAAAACAAAACCCCATAATTAAGCATGTACATGAAAAGAAGCCTGATCTTACATTTTTCCGCGTATTTGGTGCTCTGTGCTATCCTACAAATGATCAAGCAGATCTAACGGAAAATTTCAAGCCAAATCCTACATTATGAATTTCTCGTTGGGTTATGTTCATAGCAGGAGGGCTAGTCAGAATCTACAAACAAACAAGAGAACTCTCCGATTAATAATGGAAAACTATTCATGTCACATTCGATAGGATTGCAATTAGTCAATGGCTCCCTCTGCAACTGTCATGAGTTCAGGACCCCGAGCCTTTCATAATGTCCCCTGGACAACCCAAATCAGGTCTCGCTCCAAACGATAAAGAGCATGGAGATGTTAATTTCAACCATGTATTGATGAACACCTTGAACAAGAGCGCTCGACAATGACTAGTATCTTTCTACTACTAAATTAACGCTCAAGTTGTTCCAAAGTGCACATCATTTGTCTACAAAAATATGCTCAAGATGCTCCGTCAACAGTGCTTCAATCGTTTAACCTTCCGATAATCATCTTCCAGTCCCAACATCAAGAAAATTGTCAGAAGAACATTCACGAAGACTAAGACCCCAATCATTCACACGTTGTTCTTCATCCTACATAACCTTGTTACTGGGAGATCCCAGGTTCGGCAACAATCATCAACTGGAATGTTTATCAGTCGAACCCAACCAAGGTTAATTCACCCTCCAGATCATCTCAAAGAAGGACAAAGATCCTCCTCTGGTTAACATCGTTGGCAATCCCCCTCTCGTCCTGTATATACCTAGAAAACTCGTTTAGCATCCGATGCTTTGTGTGCTTTCCATACTCGAACTGTCCAAAGTCCAAACCCAAGAACAGACGACAACGGCCGTGACATAGAAGACTGCTGGTTCTTAATCCATGCAAGATGAAATTCAAGAATTTGATCGACTTAAGTTGGGAATTAGTACCCCTCCGCCCAATCTACAGGTAGGTTATACCGCTCTCAAAGTTGAATTCTACAAAGTGAGGCGTCGATGAAATATGGTGATGTACTGAAAGACACAAGGCTCGTTCATAGCAGTGCAAGGGATATCGTCAGTGAGGAAGGAATTGATTTTGAATGAATCGTTTGCTCCATTTAAACGGAAGCAGAGCCAAATCCAGAATATTCATTGCCAATAGCAGGTCAAACCAAGAATATGTGCAGCATCTACCTAATTGAAGTGTCAAAACTTAACTGCCTTCTTTCTCTGAATGGTGATCATTCAAGAAGAAGTCTTTGTCAGTATCAACCTGAAGGAATTTGCAAGACCAAGACAATCTACTCTACGTCACAATCGTCTGAAGAAAGCTCTGAATGCGGGCTTAAGCAGTAGCACCAAAGGGCCGTGTATGACACACTCTCAAGTTCCTGTTGGCCAATCAATTTCTTTCTAGAGTTGACCAGTGGATCCAACATTTATTTCAACACGCAATCCAGCAAACACATTCTACTTGTTCAAAAATATACGTAGATAACATCATATTTTTCGCCTAGCAAACAGATCATAATGCGTGCGTCGACACTATTTTCAAAGAGATGACTCCAAATTTTCAACAACATGTCCGATGAGATGGGTTACAATGTCGTTTTTTTCTACTTTCTCTTAGGACTTCAAGTTTTCTCAAAGTCCGGAGGCATCTTTTATTAACCAAAGCAAAATATGCTCCTCGAAACCTAAAGAAATCTGGCATGGATCTCTCTGCTCCTCGTCGATCAGACCGATGGTGGATGAATGGAAACTGGACAGGACCTCATGGGGAATTCACAGTTGACCAAACTCGAATCCTTCAGAGGAATGGTTGGCTTCCCTTATGTACCTTACAACCAGTTCTGACCCCCCTGTATTCGCCGTTTGCCCTGTGTGCTAGATATCAGGCAAAGCCTTAACAAAAAGCACTTTGCAGGCTATCAAACCGGCTTCGGCTACCTGAAAGGAAACCAACATGGGTCTTTGTACATCAACGAAAGACAACGCCATGTCCACTCCACTAACAGACTTATGCAGATGCGATCAATGCGGGATGTCAAGATTCAAGAAGAATACGTCGGAAGTGCTCATTTCTTAGAGATAAGATTTGCTTAGCTGGTCATCAAAGAAGCCAAAGAGAAAGTCACGACAATCAACTACAGAGGCTAATACATCGCCATGATCTGGCAATGTTGTGCTCAAAAAATCCTCTTGGATTGATCCCTGCCCAATAGACAACGATTTGACTCTCAATAAAAATCCTCTGTACTTGTGATAACCAAAGGTGCCATTTGCTCTGTGCTATATACAACGTCCAGCAACATTCTCCCCCCCCCTCCTCCCCCTCTCATCCTTAATCTCTCTCGCTCCTACATATAACACAAAATTGAACCATTAACTACGGCCACCATTTTCATCCCGAGAGCAATAGTGGAACAATAGAGTGGTTAGACTCTACTTTCGTTTCTTCGTGGAAAACGAATTATTCAACCTTGCAGATATGCTCTCCCTCCTAGTAAATTCCTCATTATTAGACCAAAATCTCACACCAAAAGCAAAGCATACCAAGATTTCACACAACTAGTCGAATCTTCGTTTCTATTGTTCTCTTCCACCACCCATTCCACACGCCTAGGGCATGAAGAGGTTGAACAAAAAGTTTCCGACACCATTCAAACTTTTGAAGACCCCCCCTTCCATCTCCCTTCCCTTTACCATACTCCCTTGAAAACCTCAAACGGGTCTTCAAGAAGGAGAAGGCTGAATCTAAAACCAAAACAACAACCAACATCCTTCAATGTATCTCCCCTTTGTACCATAATCAAAATAATAATAAGAAATTAAAAATATATAATATATAAATGATTATATATATATTTAATAATAGAGTCATACAACGATAAAAATACTTAGGAACATATTATTTTTAAAAAGGAAAAAGGAGGGGGGAAAAAGTCATTCTTAATTTTGAATTCACTTTATTTTATACTTGAAAGGCCCTTTTTTTTTTTCTCTTTTGCTTTAATCTCAGGCTTGCAAATTTACTTTTGTACAGTCTCTCTTTCTTACGCATAACTTAATTTAATATTTATTTGTTCTAATTTAAATCAAATTGCAACAAAAAGCAAACCTCAACACAGTTTTTAACATTCCTCTAGTCTAATGGGATTACTTTATATTCCATGCTTTATGGGCGTATAGTAATAACATGGTGATTGGTGGAGCTGTTCGCCTGATTCTTGAGGGAGCTCAATCAAAACAACGACATACAAACTCTTTCAATAGAAACCAGGGTCGTTGTTTGATTGGCGGAGAACATGAATGTGAAAAATCTAAGGGGTTTTCTAAAAAGCCTGTTGGATGGCTATGGAAAGTGTAATTCACTATCCAGATGGTGGTGTATTCTAAATTGGAGTTTAATATTTGAAGGAGTTAATTTTAATTTTAACACCAAAGGTCCGAAAGTTATCTATTTTGTAATGATTAGGGTGTAAAAAGCATTGCTCTTCTGTTCTCACTAGCCTTATTAACCAATAGGTAGACAAAGCTTGGCCCAATTTACCTACCTTCAGAAATGCCATATAATACTTATAAACAAGAATAAAAAAGAAGATGGAAACCAAAGGGAGGGACTTAAATCCTGCCCAGGTTTTCTAACTGAGAAGTAATAAAAGCGGGGAGGCGCAACGGCGACGAGTTTGCCGAATTTTGTGGGCTCAAAAAAAAAAATAAAAGATAACCTCTTTTACTTTACCACTTACCTTACTTCTCGATTCAACAATCAATAACCCCGGTCAAAGAAAAACAAACACACACACACACACACTCGCCACACTCGCCGCGCCAAGACCAAGTCCTCAAATCGCCGATTTACGCAGACAGTTTCGAGCAACTAGTATGGCATCGGAATCCCCTTTTCTTGATCGCTTTTAATCTAATGCATTATACAGTTTAGTGTGTATTATCAAAGGAATCGAAATGAAAACACATTAAAAAATGTAGAAAAATAGCTCTAGGGTCGTCTTATAATAAGCAATGATACCAGACAGAAAAAACACACAACTACAAACAACCTATGTCTATCTGATGTAGGTGTGATCTAGTTGCTGGGAAGTGTTTCACAGCTAATGGTATATGATTAATTGAGGTTTAGACATGTCTGTCTGAGTCATTTCTATCTAAATACAGATATGAGTACTGATTTACCTTTCGATTCTTAATGGCCGGGGGTTTGTAGTTCTCAACATTAGTAACACTATATGTGAGGTTTGACTGTAAGAACTTAGAGCTAATCTTATACTTCCTATATGCATAGGACAGCCTTAGGAAGTCTTATCTTAGTCTCTATTGAAATAGGAGTAGTCGGTTGTTCAGTTCGATCTTAGGAGGACTAAGACCGGATTATTGTCCGCGCACAAAATGAGACAAGTGGCGAGTTGCGTGTACTTTCTTCTTAAACATCATCAACAGGCGAGTCTTTGGATTATTTTAATTATTTACTTTTCAATAAAGTTTACACACAACCTACACTCCAACCCGCATTGGATCATAAACATACGGCGGGTTTGATTCAGTACTAGTGGCCAACAGCAGGTTGCTTAAAAACGGCGGTTTACAACAACGCGAGTTTGCCTAATTACGGTGATAACAACACAGGCGGGGTTCGCGACGCAAAACCCAGCGGATGGACAAGCTTTCGGGGTAAAAAGGATCCAGTTTGGCCTAAACGCAGGGTTCTCTATTTGGGGGGGGGGGGGGGGGGGGGGGGGGGGGGGGGGAACAAACGCGACACTTTCGTGTGGGTAACCCGGTTTAATGTCTGGGCATGGATTACTTTATATCCATGCTTTATGGGAGTATAGTAATTCAATGGTGATGGTGGAGCTGTTCGCCTGATCTTTTCATCTCAAACATCGACAACAGCTCTTTCAAAAGAAAACGGGTCGTTGTTTGAGGGGGAGAGTGAATGTGAAAAATCTAAGGGGTTCTAAAAAGACTGTTGGAGGCTATGAAAGTGTAATTATAAGATGGTGGTTGTATTCTAATGGGTTAATATTTGAAGGGGAGTTAATTAATTTTAACTCAAAGGTCCAAAGTTATCTATTGTTGTAATGATTAGGGTGTAAAAAGCATTTGCTCTTTGTTTCCTAGCCTTATTAACCAATAGGGACTAAGTTGGCCAATTGCCTAATCTTAGAAATGCCTTAGAAATACTTAAAACAAGAAATAAAAGAAGATGGAAACCAAAGGGACTAAATCTGCCAAGTTTCTAACTTAGAAGTATAAAAAGGGGCGGCGAGTTGCCATTTGGTCAAATGTTACAAAATTCGGTCAACGTCAAAACAAACTCTCTCTCTTTCACGCAACTCGCCGCCAAGAACCAAACCTCAAGTCGCTGATTTCGTGTGTTTCTTGCAAAGGTAATCATCGATCCTTAATCTATATCAATTATTTTGTGTGTATATCAAAGGAATCGAATGAAAACACATTAAAAAGTGTAGAAAAATAGATCTAGGGTCGTTTTAAGATAAATACACCAATGTAGTGTTGTAGGGTGTGATCTAGTTGCTGGGAAGTGTTCATAAGATATATATTAATGAGTTTTGATGTGTCGTTTTCTATCTAAAACATTAGTGAATGAGTTGCCCTTGATTCTTACCGGCGGGTTGTAGTGTAAAAAGTAGATATATGTGTGTTTGATGTAAAGAATGGTAGCAATGTATATCTATAGCATAGGAATGCCTTAGGATGTGATTAGTATTGAAATAGGAGGTGCGGGGTTTGAATCTTAAGAAACCGGCCCGAATGGCGAGTTGCGTGTATTTCTTAACGGCGAGTTGGTTATTTTATTATTTATTAATAAATTACTCAACCCGCTGGTTCATACGGCGGGTTGATTCATAGCGAGTTGGCCAACAGCGGGTTGCTTAAACGGCGGGTTGACTCATAGCGAGTTGCCTAACGGCGGGTTGACAACAGCGAGTTGCCTAAACGGCGGGTTGACAAACCAGCGGATTGACAACAGCGAGTTGCCTAAACGGCGGGTTGACAAACCAGCGGATTGATCAACAGCGAGTTGCCTAAACAGCGGGTTGCCTAACAGCGGGTTGCCTAACAGCGGGTTGCCTAACAGCGGGTTGCCTAACAGCGGGTTGCCTTATGGCGGGTTGTCTAACAGCGGGTTGTCTAAACAGCGAGTTGCCATAATTTTTCTATTATTTTAATCCAACAGGTAAACCGCCGTCTCTCGGCGGTTTGGTCGAATATTTTTATTCATTAAAATATTCAACCCGCTCCTTTTCGCGGCGGTTTGCTCAATTCTCCTAACGGCGAGTTGGCATTCTGCCTGGCAGCGGTTTGGGCTAAGTTTCATAGTTTGGCCCATTGTGCCCAATAATCTATCAAGGCCCCTTCGAATGACCCAGTTGCTTTTCTAAAACCCCATCCGGGCTTAGTTAATAAGTAATTGATCCTGTTGGTTAATTAGTAGATTTTAATCAAACCAGAGTTACAACTGTTTTAATCAATCGCACAGTTACATGACTTTTATCAATGCTAACGTTCTCTCTAACTTCGTTTCTCTGCTATGTTTGTCTTCTTTGTTAAATGCTCTTTTGCAGAATACGATGGCAGAACAAAATGTTCCCGCTCAACCTCCTACAAGAACAGATGAGCAGATTGTACCTCGCTCTCAGTGGTTAACAATCGGGAAAAGCAACCTACTTTTCAATGCACAAAAGATTTAAAAGAACCCCATCTTTCAGATATCAGTGGACATCCTAAGTAATACCAACTTCTACCAAGCATTCACTGCCTCAGCAAATATTCCTGCTATCTACCTGCAACAGTTCTGGAACACTATGAAATATAACGAGAAGACGGGGGGTTTATAGCTGTCAAGTTGATGAATAATAGTTTGATCTAAGTGCTGATCTTCTCAGAAAGGCATTGGCAATTACTCCTGTCATCCCAGCTCATCTGTTTGAGTTACCTCTGTCTGGTAACATTGTCATTGATTTTGTTAATGAGCTGGGGTATCCTGAACCTATAGAAATTGTCTCCAACATAAGGGTGAATTATGTGTACCAACCATGGAGGGCAATTCTATCCTTAATCAACCAGTGCTTGACAGGAAAGACTTCTGGCAGTGACAAACCCAGACACCCAGTTCTGCAAATGCTGTGGGGAATCGTCACTCAAACTAATGTTGATCATGCAGAGCTGTTATGGGAAGAGTTTACTCAAGGGATCCAGACATTTTTCTCACACAAAGCAAGCCACAAAGCCAGTCTGAAGAACCCAAAGAAGAAAGTAACTCCTCTCCTCATCCCTTATGGACGGTTTTCCAAGGTGATAATCTACTACTTGGCAAGCAATAACAACATCCATCGACGTCCTGATTCTGCTGTTCATCATACTGGAGATGATTATATATTAGGAAATCTCAAGTTTGTCCCTAAAGGTGAGTCAGTTGAAGTGTTTGGAATGGCAATTCCCGATCCCCTGATAACTGAAGCCATTCAACAATCCTCGTATTATCCCAAGTATCTGGAAATGGTTGCTGAGAATACAAAGAAAACTCCTCGAGATAGTGCTAGCGTGCAACCAGCTACAAAGCGTGCGACTCCCAAAAAGCCGACAACCACCACACCA
>BQNB010151318.1:0-15917 GCA_026074375.1 Tanacetum coccineum
TTCTGGACTTTACCTGCTCGAATAGCATGTAGAGTAGGAGCGTTGTTTTTTGGCAGAGTTTGCTCATGGAGCTTTAGCATAGCATGCAACTCGTTAACTGTCTTCCCCGGGCTATGCATATTATAATTATGCATAAAGCCATCAAATTCCTTGCGTAGACCGATTAAAATAAGACTCACAGCAAGGCCAATAATTCCCTTATATGCCGAAGCATGTAGTGGGGTGCGGGAGAAAATTAACGATCAATTCAACCCCATATTGCGCAAGTAAAACTAAAGCTTCACAAGAAATCAAATTTCATAATTTAATGTCCGTATTAATTTGTCCAAAAACCCCGGTTTCGCAAATAACACATAATTGGTCACAAGGAATAAAATTATGTGTGTAATATTAGACATGTTCAATCCAAATTACACTTTAAGTATTAGTCTGGTTTTAAGAGTTTCATAAAATCTATATTTTGCAAATATTGACTAGACACAAGGCATATCACATATAAGCAATTAAAACAGACTAAAAATGGATTGAAAATTGAGGAACAAACTCTTATAATGAAAGCAGTAAATCACATAATGCCTCGAGTTCTCAAAAGAGTCTTCCCCAATTGGAGAACCATAAGACTCTCACTAGGTTTTCTGCTAAAGTGCCTAGATCGCCACATACATCATATAACATGATTGCGTGAGTCTTACAGCCGAGATGAAACAAGAATAGATTAACATAGCAACTTAATTAACATTTAATTTTTAATCTATACTTCTTTTTATCATTTTATGTTTGTGTTCATTCTAGGTTGGTTATTTAGTTATGGCAAGGATTGCATGTCGTTGCCATAATTTACAATAGAAACAATAAATAATCCAATTTCATGCAGCCCTAGCGTGTTAACATCGTATGTAATTCATAAATACTAAACTAATTGACTCGTGATGCCACTGTTGGAATTTAACAATCAAGTTAACCAATTTAACTCTAACGAGTACGCAGCGGATAGATCTAGTCTAGTACAAATAATCAACATACATATAAAACACATTTAAGGGACATGTAAATTAAATAGGAAACATACCCTCGTAGACACCAGCAAGTATATGAAACCAAGAATGTGAAACTAGTGACTAAGTGGTCACCTCTACGAGTGCTCACACAAACACGTAAACAAGCACGCCCGGATGCTAGTCCAAACCTCACGTGTATCCAATACAATAAGTAAACCAAGTGCTTCTGAAAACCGATCACCTAAACCCACTCTTGGAATAGAACCGAAATACAGAAGGTAACAATAAGGGTTGAACCGAATTCGGTTGTAACCGTGCTACAGTACAACCGAAATAGAGATCCACGACCCCTAGCTCGAATCCGACATATCATTTCTTTTACGCTTTGAGAACTCGAAACCTATATCTTAAAACCTGTTGTATAAGATCTTGGATTCTGATCACATTTCTTATATTACTTTTGTGTTTACCGAAAATCAAAAGCAAAGGAAAAAAAATGAACCGAAAGTTAATAAACCCTAGTTAGGGTTTATACTTGCTTCGAATTTAATGAAAGAAAGGAGGAAAGGATTTATGTGTTTCTCTTGTGATTATACCGTCCTTATGAGCTAGGTAAGGAGGGTTTTATAGCCTCCAACAACCTTCTCATGATAAGACTAAAATGCATACAATTTAAGCCTTATCACAACTCCTTTTTTATCCTTCTTATCCCAACCGAACCTAGACACTCTCTTGAACCCTTCTAGATCCCTCTCTTGGCCGGTTACACCTTTAGGACAAGCATAAGGTTCTTGTCTATTCCACGTACTTGGTCCCTAAAAGGTTTTACTTAGAAACGTTTCGTGAAGTTTTAAACGTACTCTAAATGTTTCACGTGTGTGCCCTCAATAGGCTCACACATTTCTAGTTGCGTATTGCTAATCCAACTACCATATAATCCAACAATTAGTATATGTAAGATAATATTTTGCTACTAATCTTAATATGCCTAGTGGAAGATGTAATGATCACATTTTGCAAGTAAGTGGTGTTTTGCATTATGGCGTAAATGTGTTTATACTATAGTAAACTGGGTTACAAGTTCAAATAAGGGGTGTCCGGAAGATTTTATTTAATTCAAACATACATATGATTCATGACAGTTGCCCATTTGACCCACGTGACCCATTTTGATACTTATTAAAAAACTGTGTTGTCATTCACTTAACAGTTTACCCATATTCATACAGCCTCCGGGCATTGTAGTCATTGTGCACCACATGAAAATAACTGAGTGTACACTGTTTGAAGTGGCGTGTGTATAAAGTTCTCGCGTATGAAGAAAAAGTGGCCTGCTAAATTTCTTAATTCTGTTGACTTCGTAAATATCGTAATTCTACATATGTTAACTAAACAATCTATCATTAAATTTCATAAGCAATGCACTTCCTGATATGCTAAGGGCATCTTAGGATTGCTACTAAAACTATTATCTACTGATTGTGAGGTGTTTTTTCATTGATAGTATTTTGATGTTTTTGTGTTTTTTTTGTGAGGGGAGTTATATTTGTTATATTTTGGCATTGCTTAATTATATAACTTATCTGCTTGTTACCCAAATATATTAAAAAGCATTTCGTAAACTCTATTGCATTTGTCAAACAAATGAAATTATATAAACCGTGTATATAATCTTGATATAAAGGTAACATATATACCTTTGCTTTTAAAAGCAATCTAGGAATCAAAGTCAACAATGGGTGTAACTTCTGCTTTTTGGCATCCGGGTACAGCTTATGTGCATCATGCCACCGACGCTGCCCATTGAGCTTGAATTCATTAAAATCGTGTTTGGTGAATGGCAAATATCTCGTGGATTTCCTGCATAAATGATAGCAGTTATTTAGAGATGACTTATTATAAAAAGACTCGGAGGTTTTTTTAACAAAGAGGTCATTACTTATGTGTAGGAGAAACCGAAAAAAGTAAAAAACTCCTTGTAGAGCAAAACTTGTTTGCATTGAGCGGCATTGTTCCTATACATAAGGTCATAAAACGGAGACCTGTATATATGCAGTTGGGTCCATTGCGGCGTTTTTGTAATTTTAGCATCTTGTTATATTTTCGGTATAATAAACGCCTTTCAAGAAAAGGCGGACAAAATATTGCACACATTGTAACACATATTTAATAGAAGACGATAAAACAAAGTACTCTTTCCTGTTTAGTGACTTGGTGTTAGGGATGAGCATGGGTCTGAACCGGTGGAATGGAACCTGAACTGATGGATCCTGAACCGAATTATTCAGAAAGTAGGAACCGCGAAACCGACCCAAGAACCGAAAAATCTCAAACTCAAGAACCGGAACCAGAACCAGCGGTTGTGGTTCTGGTTCGGTTCTTCTTGGTTCCGGTCCGGTTCTTGGTTTCGATCCGGTTCTTTGGTTCTTTTGCTCATCCCTACTCCATTGTTTTGATAATGATTTTAATCAAGGTTGTCAAAATCGCGATCCTGATCATAGGATTGTACGATCCTACGATCCCACATATAGAAAACGATCAGGATCGTTGTAGGATCTTAACTCAAGCAGGATCGGTGTAGGATCGTAGGATCGCACGCAAGATCATAGGATCATAAACGATCCGATCCTACTACAGGCCTATGTTTTTATCTCAAATCGAGCATGATCGATGTAGGATCGTAGGATCACACACAGGATCCTAGGATCTTTAACAATCAGATTATACTAGAAGCCTATGTTTTTTATTATTTTTTTTCCTACTTTAAGTCCAGTCACATCAATCTAACGATTAAAAATTGAACTTAATGGAGGGATTGCGTTATTGCTATTTATATGGTACATTTTCATAAAAAAATCGCATTAAGGTGTTTGATATTATATACTCTCTAAAAATGTGTAACTCCTAATATAAAAAGATCTTTAGTGGCATTTCAGATCCTAGTCTGATCCTCATACGATCATGCGATTCCGATCATGCAACGAGAAAAACGATCATAGGTAGGATCCCGATCCTGACAACCTTGATTTTAATGGATTAAAGCTTAGGGTTTAAGGTGTTTAGCTGTGTTTTTAAAGTAGGCTACTAGGGTTTTTTTATGGTGAGTATAATTTAGGATTAATTGCCCCTAATTTAAGTATGGAAAAAATTACATAATTTTAGAATATATCACCCTAAAAGGAGGAGAGAAATGAAATTGCCCATAATTGGACTAATTTAAGTATGGGAAATATTACATAATTTTAGAATAATTGGATATTCGGTTTTGGAACCGAGAACTGGTGGAACCGAACCGAACCGACCCAAGAACCGAAAAATCTCAAACTCAATAACTAGGACCGGAACCAGAACCGGCAGTTCTGGTTCCAGTTCGATTCTTCTTGGTTCCGGTCTGGTTCTTGGTTTCGATCTGGTTTTTTGGTTCTTTTGCTCATCCCTACTTGGTGTATCCCCCAAAGTGATCAAATAAACAAATTTATTATTGAAAATCATATAGTTTCCATATCAAATTATCAACAACAATTGAACCGCCATTCGTTCACCAAACCGTATAAATTGAAGAACCATATTACCACTTATAAAGACTTATAAGGCTTTCTGGTTCTAATTCATAGCCAATATAAGATGGGATGTAGCATTTTACCTGTGTGGTGGTGTATGTTTGGCTAGCGGAATTACCTTCTCCCACTCTCCTCCTTTTTATTTCACTCTGGTTAGATACATTTAGCTACCATCATAACTTGTAAAAGCCTGAGCATGTGCTTTATTCCATCTCAGCTTATCCAATAATCCTAATATTTCTTCTACGGGCTGCTTTCCCATATCTGAGAGATAGCATGACCAAACATTCCACCTCAGCTCCCTCGCTGCAGCAAACCAAAACCAAAGAGGCAAACAATATTTGAAGCGAATTCTACCACTTATTAATGCTGAAAACTGCAACACTATACACTTACATTCTGAGTATGCAGCTGAACAGGTTCGTATGATTTTGGCGATGACGTACTGCAGGCCTTTGTGTTTTTGTAGAAAACAGAATATCTAAATCAGTTTATACAAAAACTGCAAATAGCAAATAAATGTGGGCAGATAATTTTTTATGATATAATGTTAGTTTTTTAGGGGCCAAACATAACTAACAAACTTCCAAGCATTTCTTTGGTCAAACATTGTTGAGAATAAAAGGTAACGTACCAACCATCTCTAACAATCTAATATAAATCATGGATGACATGGGACGTTTTCGGGTAATTTACCCCATGAACGATAAAAAATTAGGGGGATGGAATGCTAATTTTTTTATGAACAATGGTTATGAAACACAAATCAAAACCCTCTTTTGGGTCCGACCTGATCGACAAAAAACATTTCTCTCGTAACCAAGAATCTGTTATCTGACACCACCAGTATTTATTAATTTAATAACTGACATAACTGGATTATGTGAGTGTAAAAACTGTCATATAATACATTATGAGAGCTTTTATGTGTTTTTTTGTTTCAGTGGAGTACCCTATCATCGACACCTTGGATTTGAAAAAGATCATAAGCCACTTTTGTGACTTATCAGCTTATCAAGCCGGTAAAATAAGCTAGTCCAAACACCCTTAATCATTTTCCCCAATCTTTTCCAAAATCCTAACATAACACGTATTTCGATCTCTAAAAACCACCACTCAAATCATTAGTAACCAACCAATAATTTAACTCCTATAAAATAAAAACTCCTATAAACCAAACAATATAATCTTAACAATAAAAACAATCAGATCAAAATTTATATAAATAAATTAACCTTGCATCTTATTGCCCTGCAAATACTTTTCTTTTTGGTTGTGAGTCTAGGAATAAATCTCTTATTTATGATGAGAATGTAAACGTCATTCAAACACCTGCACCAACGGCAAGAAAAAACAATTTAGAGACATATGTATATATTTATTAACACGTCACACATTTTTTTTCTTACCATGAGATATGCATCATCGTTAAGCAAGTGATTCTCCTTTGTTGCTCCATGACACTGGTCTCAAACGCAAAATGTGACTCCGCGTCAAAAAAAATTATGTGAACATTGCACTATCAGTTTATAAACAGATTATTGAAACTTTAAGTTAAATAGCAAAATATAACTTTAAAGCGCAAACCCAAAGAAAGAAATTTGATTCTCTTCCAACCGCAGCCTGTTGCCAACCCTTATGGCGAGCTTGTGTGCCTTCTAACATGGTAACATACATTAATTGGATACTGAGGCTGACCTGTTAGCCAAATTCAAACTGTTAAGACTATATACCTTTTATGAGATTAAAACTTATGATCAAGAAAAAAATCATTAACATCCTTGAAATTCAAACTTATGACACTCACCTGGTAGAGAATTCACACGTAAACTGTAGTCACCAATCTGCAACCGAAAAACATAACTTGTTAGCTCCTCCGACAAAGTATCAAACCTTTACCGATTCTAGTTTCCTCCCTAACATTTAGTAAATAGAACCAGTCATTTCACAAACATAAATGCAACAATATCTCATCTAAAACAACCATCCACATAAAATTCCATGAGTTTTCTCCTCTCCACCAATTGTGTTTTGCTATTTACATAAAAGTACCACCCGCACCTTTACGCTAACTTTTAATACTCACAAATCGCGACACTACTCTACCGTTTGTACTACCAATCATTCAAAAAAAACTTCCTCTAACAGACTTCCAATCAAACACTTCAATAGAAAAAAATTACAAACTCAGTGTACTATTTCATTTGGAATCGATCCTTAACTGTGACTCTAAGCATTCATCCTGGACAGGTAAAATCTTACCATTAAAACGCGCACACCTTTTTGACACCCATTATCCCTAATTCAGGATTAATCATGTCCCCAAACTAAAAGATAAAAATAAAACTGAATTACCATAATGGCATAAAACGAACGTAATCAAAACAAAGAACCACAAAACCAATATCCCTATATATCACAAAAAAAAAAATAAAAATTAAAACTTTACATAAGAAGTGTAGCATCGACGTACCTGCCAGTAACCCCTGCTAAACAACCGCACGCCACATTACAACCGCCGCCCAAAAATCCAAACACACATCACCAAGACATCAATGGAAGCGGCGACACTCTCCCACGACGTCGCACCTGTCGGATCCCTTGCCGAAGTTCTGGTAGCAGCCGTCGTGACCTATCTCGTTCAAACAACTTTCATCGATGATAAATCCATTCAGTGGATAACTGCAAGCAATATATATATATAATAATATATATATATATATATATATATATCTATAAATATAGAGAGAGAGAGAGAGAGAGAGACGGTGTGTTTGTTGTGTGTGTTTAATATCAGCTACAGATCTGTGTATGTTAGAGTGGATGAATACGTGTTTTATTTTGGGAAGAACATCACAACAATAACCAACCACTCTCGTTGTAAACACGTACCTCCATAAGCTAAAAAACTAATTAAAACTAGGAAGAGTTTTGGCCGTTGCTTAGCACGGCCCTCGGAAAGTTAATTGTTTAATGTTTTTGATGCGGATAAAAATAGGTCAAATTTATTAATAGGAAACTGTCATTTGGCTCGTCAACACTGGAGGAAAATCTATCTTGCGCTGGATGGAAACTTGAAGAATTGATATTGCTTCATATTGATGAAGGCTTTTTGGTTAAATAACATTCGCTTTTCAAAGTGGTTGAAAGACATATTTGAAAGTGTTTGTTATGTGAAATGATGGTTAATCTTGCGGTTCAGAAATCAATCTATCTTTGGCATACTCATCCTCGTAGAGAAATTCTTTTTGATAACTTAGTTAATTTATCTTTTCAATAGTGTTTATCCATATAATCATAAAAACCCCCTTAACTGGGTTACTTGGGTGGAAAACCTTAGTTCCATATGCTTGTAATGTTTTCTAATTCTTTGCTAGTTTTTATTAATAAATTTGCCGTTAAAAAATTATATAAATTGTATAATAAAAATGTTGTACAATTTTTTTATATAAAGGATTATTGTAAGTTTTTAAAGAAACACATTACATAAAAGAAAATTATATAACAACTACTAATGCATAATGGATATCTCAAAGTATAAGACGTTAATTTGTACTACCAACATTGTTTAATTCTTATAGCAATTTATATGATAAACTGTAATGTCGGGTTTGTACACATATAAGTACAATAAGAGACATATCTATACTGGGTTTACATTCATTTTTTGAATTCATAAATTCTTGAAAATTTACAAAATTATTTATGGGCTTATATTTTGATCAACCTTCAGACATACGTGTTCTAATTTATGGAAGATCCAAAAATTAAGATAACATCTTTGTAGTCTTTCCTTTATATACTGGTTAACCAATTACGGAGTAATTAGGATGATATGTATAAATCATTGCATAAATTGCATCATCTTAAAGATACTAATTACAACAATATATATTGCATGCTTCATTGCGGAGGAAAATTCATGGCTCCAATTTGTTCCAAACCATCATGTAATCTCATGTTTAACTCTATCTCAATGAAAAACTAACAAAAACGAATACACTAAACCTTATTCCTATCTTGATCAGCATCGTGAATTCAAATCATATTTTATAAATGTATGCCGTTATAAAATCTGTGCTACGCACGGATACCAATTCTAATATATACTCGTAAATTTCATAAACATCATAATTAAAAGTTACAAATAACACACAAAACACCTACCTTCAAATTAATTACTTTTGAACCAATATTTCCTATATCCAACTATGGTTGATTTGTCAAAAACTTTGCACAATACATTTTATACCCCATTCTTCTCTACCGACTTCTACCACATTCAAGCAATAGTCAAAAAAGCTTGGTACAACTTTTGTTGGAACTATCTAAATCAATTATAATAACGTGTTTTATAAAATAAATAGAACAACATTGTTTAATTCTTATAACAATTTATATTTACTTTTTATATAACAGTCCAAGTCTACCTATCCTAATTAGTTTTAGAGCAAAAATAAGATATGCCAATAAATAATTATAAATGTTCGCTTTACAAAGTGTCCAAAGACCCTATCTCCATTCCATGGAGTCTATTCGAAGGAATATTTTTAATGGGGCATTCCGTGAAGGTGATAGAAAGATTTCTGGCATTAGCTGGCCTAAAGGTTCTTTCTTGCATCTAGAGAAAATGGTGGGTTGGATCACTCATTTTTATGCTTAAATAGAGGTCTCCTTGCAAATGGATTGGAGGTATCTGTCGAATGAAAACTCCTCTTTGGGTTCGCTTTATCAAAGCTGCTCATGGAGATAACACTCATAGCATCTCGGCTGCTTACCCCTCGGCTTGGAATACTATTATCAAAGAGTTACAGGTTCTTAAATCTCTTGGCTTTGACTTCTTCTCTCACTGTAAAATCCGTAATTGGGTAAAGGGTGTATTACGGGTTTTTGGAAGGACCCCTGGCACGGTGACTCCAACTATGTTTGCAGTTTCCTGGCTTATGCTCTCGAAAATAATAAGGAATGCACTGTGGCGGTTTAAAATGACTGCTCCTTTTAACTTTTTTCTTTTCGTCGGGATTAGAGGCGGATTGAATCCTCTCATCTTTTCTCTCAGATTTCCGAAACATCTAGGAACTCAGATCTGTCCACTTTGAAGATCGGTTGGAGATGGGATCTTAATGTGGCGATGGTAATTTTCATGTCAATGATGTTCGCTCCCAAACTTGATGCACTCTCTTTTTGCCCACGGCGATACTCCCACGGAGGATCACGACGATATGCATCAAACTTAATATTTTTTGCTTGAAGGTGTCTTTGAAAACCGGACTCCCAACTCGTCTCATTTGGTTCGGCGTCGGAGTTTTGGTGTCTCCGATCACTTATCCCATTTGCCAGCAGTTTAGAAGATTTGGACCATCTCCTTTTCATAGATGTAATATGGCTTCTAGAGGTTCTCTCTCCGTGCGGAGTTGTAAGGGGTGGAATTTAGCTTGGTCTCCTTTTGACTCTTATAGCTACGTGGCTCCTCGTGGTTTTCCTCAATTCGGATGCTTTCTCAAATTAAATTCTGTGTTAGAAGGTGTTTTCTATACTCTTGGTGGTCTGCATTTGGTCGGACAGGAAACAACTTTTATTTGCGTACTCTCACCTACTCTACGGCAAAAGGTTTTTTTTGATGAGATAGTTCGGCGATCTTTTAACTTGGTGTAATGCTAGGAAGCAAAAACCTATTAGAAGGGATAGTTTGGCTTCAACAACCCGATATTTGATTTCTTTGTAATTCCTACGCCTTGCTAGTTTTTTAAATAAAGTTGTCGTTTCAAGAAAAAAAATAATAAATAATAATATAAGATTATTTTAAATATGTATCAAACTTCATGTTACACAAATTTAAGTAATAACTACTAATAAAAAAGGTTTACACCCTAGTATGCATTAGGGGAATCCTTAGCTACATAGTTTCTCGTTACCCAATAATATAAAATAAAATAGTAGGGTTTGTAAACGAACTGGACGATTACGAACGGAACCTTGTCATGGATCGTTTATTTATAATTTAGGCCAACAAATAAACGAAACAATCACTTAAAACAAACGAATAGTCTTGTTCATTGTTCGTTTATTAAGAAATATGGTTGTCGAGTTCGATTAATGGATCGTAAAGTTAAGACCACTAACGAACATAAACGAACGAACATATACGATCGAACGTAAATAAACATAATTTTTACAAAAATATACACAATATTGTGTCTTATTAGTGTTGTTTTGTTTAAGTAAAGCAATTTCAAAAGTATATAATAAAAAGATATGATAAACGAACAAACAAATATAGGAATCATAAAAGAACGAATTAATACCGAACGTTCACGAACATAAATGAACGAACAAGACTTTTGTTCATGTTCGTTCATTTAACTAAACGAACGTAAAATGTTGTTCATGTTCGTTCATTTAATAAATAAACGAACATAAATGAACTTTTTACCGAAACGGTTCACGATATGTTCACTGAATGTTCAGTTCGTTTACAACCCTATAAAATAGTGTTGATTTTGAGTCACCAAACCTACATCTTTACCCATCACCCTACTTCTTTATATCATGTCTATTTAACTGTGTTACAAAACTTACAACCAACTGAGCAAGCAAGCAAGCAACCACTTTTGTTGAAAAAAAAACAATCTAAAAAGAAAAAAAGTAACAAAGTCACATTTCCTTTTTAACTTTTTGAATGCATTCCGCTAATTTTTCGGACTTTATTTTTGTTTGAGAGCTTCAAAATGCTCATATTGTGTCCAACTCCAAACATAAATTACCTAACAATCTATTGCAAAATACTAAGAAAATAACATTATCTAATCCAATCTTAATTTAATTTAAATGCAAATGCATTTTATGCCAATAAAATAACTTGTACACCAAGATTACACTATAAAAATAGTACAATATAATTTATTTCTATAATATTGAGGTTTCAAACATGGAAAAACAAAGATCGAAGATAATTTAACAAAAGTCTAGCTAGAACATACTTATGTAAACTTATTGTAGTATATATGATTATTATAGACAGTTGAATATATGCTCTTTTTTTGAGCAAGAATATTTTTACACATATTAGTATATAGTTAACCTACTCTAAGAATATCCAACAAAACAACTCTTACAAATCAACAAATTATATCACTGACGCATCCCACCATCATTTGCTCGTCCACTACAACAACCTGATATTCTTTAATCCGTGACAGCTGATAAGAAAGAAAGACATTATTCATAAAGGACGGTATATTTTAGAGGTTGCATACTTACAAGATCATAGAAGGAGAGAGTTTAAGAATCAAGTCTTCTTAAAAATGAAAATGAAGTTGCCTAATATGTGATTGTAATGAACAACCTGCTTATGGAATGAGAATGCATGAAAAGTTAAAAATAACAATTTAAAAAAAGAGAAAATCGACTATGATAAAAACAAAAGTTATTGTTTGTACCTTTCTTCAAGATTAAGCTCCACCACAAGTGATCAAACCTCTCTATTTTTTGATCGAAGACAGTCTGCACACACATAGATCTCTAAAAACACGACAGTTCAAAGAAAATCTATAAAGGTAACTAAAAGTGCATGTGTACCTACAGATCCGAACCCACAAATGAGCGATTTTAGCACAAATCTGCAAAATTGTGCAAAAAAAAAACTAATGTTAAATGTGTACGAGAGAGACAGAGAGATGCTCTTGTAAGCTAAGAAATTTTTACCTATGCTTTATTATCTTCTTTCTTTAATCGCACATCATTCTCATGTAAACGTCTACGTCATCTGCCACAAGTTTTGCGGTATGGATTTTGGGTGTTATAGATAGAGAGTAAAGTGTAGAGATATGTAAAAAAAAGTGAGGATTGAAATTTTTGGCAAGTAAAAGATGTAAAATATGAATGCAAATAATGGCTAACTATTTACATCCTATGTGGCAAATTCTAGGAGCTCCACAGTAATCAAAGGGCTCTTTCTTATAATATAAGTAGAAATCTAACTGAGAGAATCACTCACACACCAAACCAATATTCTATTAATAAAGATTAAAAAATTACTTAAGTTACTGTTCATAAAGATTATTTTATAAATTTTTTTTATAATAGAAAAAGGCTTGTGAACGGAAATATTGGGGGGAGCATCACGGGTTTTAGTATGTTTATATAATTATTTTTTACTAAAACTTCTGTGTTAACCATTGTGATAGTTTAGTAGTAAATAGTTGATAATCATTGACCGATTTACACAAGTTGAAAAAGGTTGATCGTCGATTAACGTTTAAACGACGAGCAGAGGGGCAAATCACGACTTTTAGTCATGAGACGCACAAACAGTTTTTACGTGTATAAAAGAATGAACTGTAAGTACGATTTAACTAAAACTAGTTCACAATTAACAATGGCGTATCAGTGGACGAACTGAACAAAACATGTATTATTGTGACCAAATTTTTTTGAAAGATTAGGTTTCATATTGTATCGACACCAATAGCTTTTTTTTGACACCAATAATTTTTTTTCAGTTGTCGGTCATTGATTACAAGTTCTCGTTGACCACAACCTCTAGGAACCAGGCTATCTACCACCTTTAACCTAGTTTGCATAGGCTCGTGCACATATTTACGTTCAATAATCCCGAGGGTGAATGTATGTGGGTCTCACGTTTCGTCGCTAAAGGCCTCTAACATTCATCACCGAAAGTTTTATCAACACGCCTACCCAACGACATTTTGGCGATCACATGTCGTCACCAAAAGGTTTAGGGACGACATTTTTTGGCCATTGGTGACGACAGTAAGGTAAATAGAGTGACTTGTTCAAGATTTACTAGAAGTACAACTATTAGGAAGAGTTTGTCTAGGAAACAAAGAAGTGGCGGAGCCAGGACAAAAAGACGAGCGACTTTATAATTTATATGCTATGAAGAAAGATGTTAGTAGTTTCATTAAATTTAAACCAATGATTAATAGTCCCCGGATTTCACTCATAAGGAGCTAAGAAATTAAAAGTATAAACAATTGACATATTTCTAAAAAAATGTACCATTTAAAATAATTTCTACCTATATATGGGGCAAGGCATGAAATATGCAATGACTAGGCTAGCTGACATGGAAATTAATGCTGACTGAAAATGATGACCAAAGGCATTTCCGGAACATTTTTTGTGACTAGGCAATGATAGTGTAAAAAACATGGTATGTATGACATTTTGCACTTTCCTACAACCCTCCTACAAATTCGACTAACATTCATTCTCCGTTTAATTGAGACAATATCTTTGACTTTTACAACTGTTTCAAAAAAAAGCATTTCCTAAATTATATTACAATCAAAATCAAAGAATCATATCAATTCAAATTCACTCCAAAATTCACGGCAACAAACTAACCTTAAATCAAACTATGTTTTTATCTACTGAATCAAAACAACACCCATGTTGCTCTTTCGTGTGTTTGATTTTATTTATTTTCAAAATCAACATTAATATTAGCGTGAACATTTTGGTGACTAGGCAATGATAGTGTAAAAAACATGGGTATTTATGACATTTTGCACTTTCCTAAAATCCCTCCTACAATTTTGACTATACATTCATTCTTCAGTTATACATTTGAGACAATATCTTTGACTTTTCAAAAAACATTCCTAAATTATATAACAATTCAAATCAAGAGAATCATATCAATTCAAATTCACTCCAAAATTCACGGCAACAAACTAACCTTAAATAAAAACAATGTTTATATTACTGAATCAAAACGAACACCCATTTGCCTTTTCGTAGTGTTTGATTTGTTATTTATTTTTAAATCAACCATAAATATTAGCGTGTGAAGAATAAAACACCTAATTCAGATCCATATTAAGCAGACGAAGATTCGAAAAGAGTAAATTTTAGAAGTATCTTTGGCTGTCGATAATTTCGACCAGATTTGAGGTAAATTAAATGTTATTCGATTTGATTGATGAAAACTGATTTTAGTTTAATTATTGCAATTAGGTATGTTTGCCCTACTTTGTTGTGGATATCTTTTCAGCTTTTACCGAGAGGTATAGTTGTTCTAAGTTAAGCTCCTTTTTGATGTATTAAGATTCATACATTTAACTTTTTTGTTGTTAATTGCATTTCTTTCTAATTGCAGAGGTTAAATATATTGTGTTTCTCAATTGCTTTGTGTTTTTTTGACAGATTAATCAAGCTCGCGACTCATCATGCACTAAACGGATTTATCATCATTTTTCTCCTTTTAACAACACAACAAATCGGATGCTACACCATAAATCAACTATATTTACGGTTATTCATCTCAAAAGGTGTGTTTATATAACAGTTTGTGTTTGACCATTCTTATTAATTAGTTTAACAATTTATAATTTTTGATCCAAAATTATAGTTCTTATACTTATGTTTACATTGCAATTTTTTAGAGGTGTTTGTGTTAAATCAACAGAATACCACACAGTCAGGTCAGTTGCAGACTCACATTGTCACAATCTGCAGTGTATGTTTGTTTTCATATTTTCTCAACAAATAGATATTGTTTTCTTTTATAATTCCTGTCAAAATGAACTAATCTTACAAGTATTTATATTAACACAGGATTGTTGAGATAATGGCACATGTATTCTCACAGAAGGCATGGCGTTGCGTTTGACAAACGATTCAGGTGGCTTTCCTGCTTTACAACTCCCAATTTTATTGCATGTACACCATATAAATGAGTAATAAGTAAATATGGCCTTTTGGTAACATTTCAATTTTTGTGTTTAAGATATTTTGCGTTATTGATGATTTATTTACGTCCAATTAGAATTCGTTAAGTAAGATTATGAAACTAGCCCGCCCATCCGGGCGGGCTATGAAACTAGTATTTCTACCTATATATGGGGCAAGGCATGAAATATTGCATGATGACTAGGCTGCTGACATGGCAAATTAATGCTGACTGGAAATGATGACTCAAAGGGCATTTTCGGAACATTTTGGTGACTAGGCAATGATAGTGTAAAAAACATGGGTATTTATGACATTTTGCACTTTCCTAAAATCCCTCCTACAATTTCGACTATACATTCATTCTTCAGTTATACATTTGAGACAATATCTTTGACTTTTCAAAAAACATTCCTAAATTATATAACAATTCAAATCAAGAGAATCATATCAATTCATTAAACTCATTACTATAAAACATTGCATGAAATATTGCATGATGACTAGGCTGCTGACATGGCAAATTAATGGGGCAAGGCATTAAATATTGCATGATGACTAGGCTGCTGACATGGAAAATTAATGCTGACTGGAAATGATGACTCAAAGGGCATTTTCAGAACATTTCTACCTATATATGGAGCAAGGCATGAAATATTGCATG